>ML251076.1:69879-111241 GCA_005239495.1 Nicotiana undulata | reverse complement strand
GGGGCTGCTCTTGTAGAAAAGTGACGACTGGAAATGGGTGGGGTGAAGAAGAAGGGTTCAGCCATGGGGGTTAGAGAGGAGGGTGACAGAGGATTTTGTGGTGAGGAGGGGGGAGCTTGGCCGCGGCTGGTGGTGGAGTGAAAGAAGAAGAAGAAGAAGAAGAAGAAGAAGAAGAAGAAGAAGAAGAAGAAGAAGAAGGAGGAGGAGGAGGAGGAGAAAATAAATCAATGGTGGAGGCACAACAATGGTGAAAGTTGAGGAGAGAATGGTGAAAATGGTGGTGGAGAGAAAGAAGAAGAAGAAGAAGAAGGAAATAAAAAAGAAAAAAAATAAAAAAATCTATTTTTTGGGGGTCTTCACGCGCCTATATTGAGTGAAACTTACTTTATGTGCCAACTTAGCAATAAGTTCTTAATTGGAATAAGTTTCGGATAGTATAAGTGCTCAATAGGACCACCCTTGAGTTTAAGAGTCTAAATGAATAATCGTGTCAACATTAAGTGTCTCTGTATGTATTCGGCCAAAAAAGAAGAACAATATTGCAGAGAAAGAGAGAGAGAAAATTCTTATTGAATTTTGAGAGGATGCCTTGTTAAAAACCTTCCAAGAAAAACCAGTGGGACAAAACCTTGTAAGGGAAAAAGAGCGCAACGCGCATTACCTCCGCCTGATGAGAGCATCAATTCACATCTTTAAGCCTTCGAATCCCGATCTTGTGCACTAGTTTCTTGAAGGATGACGTCACCAGAGATTGGATGAATAAATCATCTATATTAACTTCAATGAATATGTTGCACCTTGAAAATCCTCACTATCACATTATCATGATTATAGTTATAGCAAGATACAAATGTGCACAAATTGCACTCATATAAGTTAAGTCATACAAGCTATATAAATAGACTTCAGATTTGCATCAAGTTTTCATATCATGCCAGACATATAAGATACATGAAAGTGATTGCACACACCATTGACTTTATACTTTCGAGTGTTTGAACTACACGTCCAAAATTACATGTATTTCATATGAAACCAATTCTACTCGAATTGTGTCTCTTCCATTTGACCAATATTTTTGTGTCTGTATTCGATAGACTTAAGATCCTCATCTATGCTTAGCGCTATGATAGATATTGTCGACGTACATTTTATATCGGCTCCAAAATTTTGTTTTTTCATAAAGACATAACATAGAGATCTCTTCATTAATATATTCAGGTACCTGAATCTCTCCTGAGATTTTATGAAGTGTTATTTCATGTGATCTTCTAGATCACTTGCTTCCTTATTATGAGAATTTTGATCATTTGCTCATCTTCTTTATCAAGAAGTTTATTTGAACCGATTTGTCTATACGCTTTAAGTGTACCATAGACTTTGTCCTTCTAGGACTTAATAGGAGAATTTGCAATGAGAATATAGTTAATTTCTTTGGGTCAGAAAATGCGTTTGGCATGCTTTACAATATATTGCAAATGAATTATATTTTTATGAACTTCAAGCTCGTATTATCTTATTCAAGGATCTAGATGTAGAAATGATAATTCATCCCATATAACTTTTTCTCACTTGTTTATCTTGTCTCCCCCTCATGTTAGAAAAACTAACTTCCTTCCTCAATTTTGGGAACCCATATTTGTACATTATGGTGTTAATCCAAATATACACCGCACATTAATAATAATAAGCTGGAATTATTTGGTTCCTGACCCTGAACCACTTGTGAGGGGAGAATGTAATATACTTCTGTATATAATGTATATCAAACTGATATAGATAAATTTGTTCTCATAAGCAATTGTTTAGTTATTAAGTGGAGGCACTCAATAAATTATTTTGCTAAATCAACTGTGATGTAAACCAACTTATCAAGATAAACTATCTTCAATAGAAAATCTGGAAACTATGCTCTAAACTAAATTATTGAGCAAGTTACCTCGCAAACATCAGGTTGCGGGTTAATAATAATCGCACATGTAACCATCTCATAGATGCATCTTATGTGGTATACATGACAGATGAATGCGCCCATATTCACCTATGATATTTCCAGAATTCAAGGGATTCAATCCAAATTTTAGTTGGTATATTAATTAATGAGAACAAGAAACATAAGAGAATTCATAAAGAACTTTCTAGTTCTTTAATATTTACCCATGTGAATTATCTTTCATTTTTGCACATCATACTTAAATTGATATGGCTAAACCAATTATGCCAACTGAATAAATTATCAATATTGATAAAGTTCATGTTTACACCATGACGCGTGCAATTATCAATAAACTCCAAGTTTATTATGATATGAGTTTTTATCTCAATAAACATCCACTTTATTGTGGTATTCTTTTATTTATGTAGTACAAACTGGAGAATAAAGCGGGTAACTTTTCACAAATATATACCCCGCTACAAGTCGTAGTAATAGAATATATTAAATCTTCACGTATTTATAGTCTCAATATAACAAACCGCTTTCGCGAATACTTTAGAAACTCAATAAGTTTTTTTGAGACTTACTACAACACAATAAATTGACATGATAATCAATTGTATTCCTCCAAAATAGTAATAATTGGCTCTTTCCGAGCTCTCAATTAATTTTGTACTATCACATATTCATCAACAGCCATATGGTGAATATTTCTTTCAAATAGAAAGTTATACCATTATGGTCATGATCAAAATCATTATAGGCAAGATATGTTGCTTCTATTACTTTTTCCATGTAATAATCGCATCGCCATAATATTTTGGCTAATCACAATAGGCATGTGATCAATGACCATTCATGCCATAACAATGAAAATATTTTCTTATTTCATCTCAAACCTCCTTCTAGAGGTGAGTGTGGTATATTCACTACCACTAGCACGTTCATATTCTTTCAAGAATGAATATGTATTCATAAATTAGATGTTGTCACATTCACATCATGAATGGACCATAATCATCTATATATGCTTTACAAAATCTCATGTCAAATCGATGACAAATATTACTTTCAAAGAGTAAAAGGTTATTTTGAAAATTCTTATTATTCTCATTATCACAATATGGCAATTATATTTCGTCTATTGCCACATCCACATCCATTGATACCTTCACGGTAATAATTTGTCTTCTTTCAGACTTTTCACATATTGCTATCATATTCTGTTAAGGGGAGTGAGAATTAAGCAAATTCAATGGGACAGGTTTCCGCTTCTTTGCCCACAATCATACATGAATTTGATCATAGCAAGGCATAAGAATTTCACCACTTCGAGTGGTTATAATTTCTTGCAAACTCTATCAGAGTTATAATCAAAGTTTATTGTCTTTGCTTGTATTTAAAATCAAATTATAGAATTTCAAGAATTCAAAAGAGAAAAATAAAGTAAAATACTTACCTTAAATACAGAATTTAATCATGAAGGAAGTTCATGGAACAATTGACAATCATTATGCTCAATCCCAAAGCTTCTACTCAATTGATTAGAGTCTTTTGCTGATAACATGTTATGAAACAATAAAAAAAGTAGAACAATATTGAAGAGAAAGAGAGAGAGGAAATTCTTATTGAATTTTGGGATGAATTACAATGGAATATGACCCCACTATTTATAAGGAAAGAGTGACTTAATCACCAAGTAAAATCCATAAAATCTCTCTAAAATATAGACATTCACCTTAAATAGAATTCTATTTATAACAATAAAATAAATCACAATTATCAAGTCGTAAACATGGCTCTTTAAGAGCAGAAAGTGTCAAAAATTTCGAGCAAATTTTACACCACATCTCGGATTATTTATTTTGTATTTTAATATATCGTCAATGAATACACTTGTATAAGAAAGGTATACAAAAATTGTAATTTTAACAATTTTGAGAGCAATCATTGTTATATTAATCTAACACTAATTATTTATATATATATATCTTTACACACATTGTAACGATCCAAATTTTCCTCCGTTGAGTGTCGTGATGGAACCTAGTCTTAGGGACTAGGTAAGCCTAACATTAACTGAAATAACAACAATATTTAACTAACATCTAACAACTTTGAAAAAGAATCTCTATAAAATTTGCAAATACCAAAATCGGTATTACAAGTCATAAGCTCTACAGAATTTGCTAGAAAACTTCTAAATACAATATTCCGAAATAAGGATAAACAGTACAATACAAAAACTAGAAGGTGACTCTGAAGCCCGCGAAAGCAGCACCGAGTTTGCCTTGAGTCTCCACAGCAACAATCCGCACAGCTAGCTAACGATCAACTAACTTTCGAAATCCCCGGATCTGCACAAAAATGTGCAGAAGTGTAGTATGAGTACACCACGACGGCACACAACAAGTATCAAGACTAGCCTCAGTGGAGTAGTGACGAGGAACAATCAAGACACCACTAGACTAAATAACCTGAACAAGTATAAGTGTAAAAACAACAGAGTACGATATCTATATAAAAATCATGCATAATGGCAAATAATACGGTAATTGCAGTAAGAAAAGAAAATAATAACTAATAGAGGAACACCATAATATGACACAGTAAAATAAACGAAACACAGTTTAAATACAATGATCACATATAAAGGAAAGGCAAATAACAACTCAACAAAAAGCGACCGCTTTCACACCAGGTTTTAGCCAATAACCTCCACGAGGTACCGTACCTCAGAATATCCATATTTTTCACGGGTCCAAATTCCGGAACCCTAAACACTTGGAATCCTGTGCCCTCATTATAAACTTATAACCGCACTACGACTCACGTGCCAATAAACTCGTTCTCGCATAAAAGGCAAGTAAACAAGGTTATGCATCAATACTTAACAATATCAAGATCCATCCTCTTAACCGATAAGAGTTACTTGTATGCTTGTGCAAGTGTCTAACATAGTTCATGCCAGCTAGTAAGTATAGAGAAAATGGACAGCACATAAAATGTCTTCCCACAGTTTTCCACAAGATAAAACCCACACAGGTAAGTGCTCCACTACACAAATATCAACAACAAGAATGCCTCCAAGCCATCACAAATCAATCCCTGACATAGCTCACTTTGTCTTACCACGTGCATAATTAATAAAGTAAATGTCCGCCTTGTCTCGCCACACGTGCAAAATAATATTCCCACCTTGTCTCGCCACACGTGCAAAATAATATTCCCACCTTGTCTCGCCACATGCGCAACCCATATTGTGATGCTTGCCTTGTCACGCTGCTTGTATAAATATATAGTAACAATAGCATAGAAGAAACCTCGTGCAACCCAATAACACCCGCACAACAGAAACATCGTGCATCATAATAACAACAACCGCACGACAGAAATATCGTGCATCACAATAACAATGCTGGGGGGTCGTTTTGTTCTATGTGAACGCACCCCCCCCCCAGATGCGAACGCATAGTGTAGTTGGGACCTGGGGAAAGGGGGGTTATTTACCTTATGAGAACGCATAGACCTAGGGTGCGAACGCGGAGCCTGGGGAATTTCTTCACGACCCAAAATCCTAACCCAGGTCGTGATGGCGCCCACTGGGGGGGGGGGGTCAGGCAAGGCGACACTTAAATATAGTGAATTTCTTTTATTTAAAAAAAAACGTTCCAATACTTACTACATTAAGATTTGTAACATTAAGTGGAAATAGTTAAATTAAACAACTTAAGCAAAAGTAACCATAAGAATCCTGAACACACACACACACACACACACACACACACATATATATATATATATATATACAATACCAAAATACGAAATGTCTACTACGTGTGTGCCAGGAACTAGTGTCACGAGTCCTACGGGCATACTAACAGAATGTAAAAAAGATATACTATAACTGTCCCACTGTCTAGAAGAAATAGACAGGAGATAATAAGAGAAACTCCATGGTGTTGCCGGGGATCGTCAGGAGAAGCAGCTCACCGTGAAGTCAGGTCCAATCTATACTCAGAATCGGGCTCCGGTCTAATAACCAGATGCACCAGCCTCAGAACCTGTACAATTAAGCACAGAAGCATGAGTACATAACAAATATGTACCCAGTGAGTATCCAGTCTAATCTCGAAGAAGTAGTGACGAGAGGTCGACTTGACACTCACTAGGATCCAACAGTATAAATTAACAAAGTATGATATCAGCCATAGGAATATGAGGATGACAAAGACAGTCAACATTAAAGTAACTGCAATTCAAATAAATTCTGAAAGTAAATAAACAACTACTACTTCATTTCCCCCCAAATATCTGTCATTTCAATAACCATGAAATCTTTAACAATTTAGCATGCGCATATGGGATAAGGACAACCGGCCTGAGCCCTCATAATAATCATATCTGTGCACTGCCGAGGGTCGAACGACCCGAACCATAATGTATCTTTTAATCCGCCGTGGCGTACGACCCGCTCCCATGAGAGTGGGGAAAATAACACTCCGCTCGCGGAATGTAAATTGCGAAGCGGTCACATGCACACACAATATTCTTCATAAATTACTTTCCAGTGAACAATTTCAATTCCTTTAAATTATCAAATTCCATGATCTCAGGGAACAAAGCTATATATAACATGAATTTATGAAGCATATAATTCATTTCGAGAAAAACCACAAGGCATGGTGTGGTCCTAACTACCCGGACATAACAATAATAGCCGCTACGTACGGACTCTTGTCACTTTTCACGTACGTAGCCCCCACAAACTTAACACATAGCATTTAGATCACCTATGGGGACAATTCCCTCTTACAAGGTTAGAAAGGAGACTCACCTCGTGTCGAACCTACTTTCCGGGTCAAGAATGCGCCCGAAACTCCAAAATCGTCTCCCAAGGACTCGAAACTAGCCACAAGTTACTTAATTATATCAATAAATGCTAAATGAATCAGTCCTAATGCATGTAAGTGAGTTTTCTAAAGTTTTTCACAAAAAGTCAAAAATCGAACCCGGACCCGCTCGGTCCAAACCCAAAGTTCGGACCAAAACCCAATTACCCATTCGCCCCCGAGCCCGAATATATAAATGTTCTTAGAATCCGATCTCAATTTGAGGTCTAAATCCCCAAATTTCAATATTCTTAGGTTTTACCCAAAATTCCCAATTTCACCATGAAAACCCTAGATTCTAGGATGAAATCTTGTAAAAAGAAGTTAAAGAGTGAAGAAAATGAGTTAGAAATCACTTACAAATGTTTTGGAGAAGAAGTGTGCTTGGAAAATCACCTCATATGTTTTGGGGTCATGAAAAATAAAGAAAATGCTGAAAGTCTCACTTATTTATACCCCTCTCAGGCCTCCCCACCGCGGACCGCGCTAAGACGACTGCACCCGTGAAGGACTCCCCACCGCGGGCCACGCTAAGGCGACCGCGGACCGCGAAGGCCCTTCCACCGCGGACCGCACAAGGCGACCGCGGCAACAAGGACTCCCACCGCAGACCGCAAAAAAGGGACCGCGGACCGCACCAGCGGGTTCAGAGATTTGATTCTCTGAACCTGCAACAACTCTGATCTATGCCTAACACACCCCGAGACCTACCTGACACTCACCCGAGACCCCCCGAGACCCCTTCCAATCACATGACTCGATCCCATAACATCACGCGGACTTGCTCGAGGCCTCAAATCACCTCAAACAACGCCGAAACCACGCGTCACACTCTAATCCAAATTTCATGAACTTTGGAATTTCAAAGTTCCACGTCCGATGCCGAAACCTATCAAATCACATCCGATTGACCCCAAATTTTGCACACAAGTCATATTCGACATTACGGACCTGCTCTAACTTCCGGAATCCTATTCCGACCCCGATATCTAAATTTCCACTTCCGTTCGGATTTCTCAAAAACCTTCAAATTTCTACCTTTAGCCAAATGACTTCAAAATGACCTTCGGACATCCGAATTCTCTTCCGATCGCGCTCCCAACTCCAGAATCACCATACAGAGCTATTCCCAGACTCAGAATCCCAAACGGACATCTATAACACTGAAATGCCTTCCAACCCAAATTTATGAAATCCTTCTAAAATGCTATCTTCCATAATATGCGTCGAAACGCTCCCGGGTCATCCAAAGCCCGATCCGGACATACGCCCAAGTCCGAAATCATCATACGAACCTGCAGGAACCTTCAAATCCTGATTCAGAGGTCGTTTACTCAGAATTTCAATCTTAGTCAATTCTTCCCACTTAAGGCTTCCGAAATGAATATTTTTCCTTTCAATTTAACTCCGAACTTCCCGAATTTCAACTATGACCATACACACAAGTCATAATACCTGAAATAAAGTTGTTCATGGCCTCAAACTGCTGAACGGTGCGCTAGAGCTCAAAACGACCGATCAGGTCGTTACATTCTCCCCCACTTAAATCGACGTTCGTCCTTGAACGTGCTAGGAATTGCCCTGGAGTTATCTAAAATCACCGTTGAACACCTCGAGCACCTTCCCGTGCCACCACAACCCAGTTGATCACACTAGCTTGATCAAATATGAAGATATTCTCCTTTATCCATACAATAAGCTCAGAACCCAGTTCCAACACCTGAAATTCGTTGCCAGGCCTGTTTCCAATAAATAAACACCGTATCAACTACCACACGAGGTACAAAGACACGACTGCGTACCTTTTCCAAATTAGCACCTTGCACCGCACAATTCACCATTTAACCACAATGACGTTCCTTGAACCTTAATAGCCAAAATTCCACTAATCTGATGCTCCTAATGCATCTGTTGATATACATATACATCCTGCTATAATGCTGACGATATCACCACAACGGAGGAAATGCGTAGAAATTGCTAACCAATTGCAGAGTTAACCAAACATTGAATCTTTCCTCTTGTCTTAGATCATCACCTCATTACGAACCAAATGAAGGTAATTGTTCTTTAATATATTCCGCATAACCTTGTCGCACTGATCCCTGATCCAATAATCTCGTCTCACCCAATATGAATTGTTTAGACAACAAATCATCCTAGACATGACCAATAGTCACACACGATGCCACCATGCGCCAATAGGCCACAACTTGAACATGATACATAAGGAAATGACTCAGGAAGGGACTGCTAGACTCACGCAACTAATATGAAATTTCCTTAGAAAATAGGAAGTAAAACACAAGAAAAATAAATATAGAAACCTTCCTCAACATCACACTGTTGCGGCATGCAACCCGATCCAAATAACATACCCGTGGCGGCCTGCCACCCGATCCCATCATAAAATTTACATAAGGAAATATACACGGAGCTGAATTGCTCACTATTACAAATTACTGAATACTGGTCACAAACACGCTAAGTGCATAATACTATTTTGGGGAGACTGATAGAGCCATATGCTATAAAACTTAAGCACAACTGAGGTGCGATATATAATCTGAATCTCAAAAGCCATCATGCTCACCTAATCCCATTACTACGCAGTATCTCAACACATAAGAAATTATCAAGCAGTTTCACAACTCATACGACACGATCAAACTAACACATGAATTTGACAAAGATGGAACAATCATCTGATATTCCAACACCCCTCCATTAGGATAGCTATACTGAATGAACACATCTGACTCACATGAAGCCCATAATCTTGCTTAAATCCATTCACACTCTTCAAGCGGATTCTGCTCGCACTGAACTAGGCTGATAGCCTTACCTGGGTCCAAAATAACCCACTTCCTCTCATAACCCGCAAGAACAACCATCATAGCCGGGACAACACCCCCCAATCCACAACCAACTGGACCGAACACCTTCCTGGCATAAATTCTCAAATAAGCAATATTGCACTTCCTTATACTTAGTCTAAATCTTCAATCAAGCAGGTGACTACCTGTCATACTTATACCATCTTCCCGTGGTAACGCTCCCACGACCTTCCACGAGGTAACAAGTCTGCACATCCATACCACCGACCACACTAATGCTGCAAAACACATCAAGAACCCATGACCAGGGTACAAAGCCTCTTTCACCGAATATCGATCTCAGGTGACACTAAAGATAATACCAGCTTACTCTGAACTTTCAAATCACTTTTCCTTGCTCCTCCGAGCTCATGACCTCCCTATTACATCGAACCTCAATCTCGATTCGTACTCCCAGTTACACACTGTTTACTGCACCTAACATGCCAATATGAGATTGCGCAAGGATTCCATCATAACTCCTGAACCGCTAATAGGGGAAACACTTCATCATATAGAAACCTTTTACTTACCTCAATTCAAGAGACCAATAACAACGCTCAAGTGAATTCTCACAATCACCCAACATGCAAATCCTTAAGTAGTGGTATGAACCACCATAAACCTTCCGGGATCTGCCTACACTTGACAAGCCAGAGCACTTGAATGCTTCCAAATGGAATCTATTATGACGGCCGACAAGCCCCCCACACATCTGCACAAACCATACACATACTCAATCATACCGAAGGAACTGATCACTGCCGTAAGTGCGTCATTTCCACCATGGCTAACCACTCTGTATTCTTTTAATCATCTTCAATTGCCTCAGGAATACTAGTAACTTCCTTTAACCCATATCAAACTCAACCCTCACTCATCCCGAGTGACCTTGACTCACGAGACCATGCTGTCTCAATCCCACAAACCGTCTCATACCCTTCTGGAAAAATCTTTCTACACCCCGGAGTTTACTTCTCTCACTCTCCCAATACTATCCCGTACGCTGAAACATATCATAGAACACTCCAACCATTTTCCCTTTTCTCCGAAATTATGCTGCAAAGCTCGATTCTTAATCATACTACTGCCTGAAATCCTTAAACACCGCATTCTTAGCCTTCGAATTCATTAGGATCTCCATCAAGAGTCACCCACTCTAACTGGCCCCGAATACAATCAACTCCAAGGCTCCTCTGGCACATGAACACCATTTTCAATGAGGCACGTGACTGAGTCACTACCCTTACAACTCGCCTATGCCTTAAGCATAGACTCTGAATCTTCCAAGTGTTGATACCCAATTTTTTCTCAAAATTATTTTCAAACTTGCATATTACATTCAAAATCACTTTTCATAACGAATGGTATTTTTCCATAATTTTTCATATTTTCATCAATTTATTTTCCTATTTCTTTAGTACTTTATATTCAATAATTATTCATAAGTTGTATTATAAATAATTTTAAAGCGCTTCCCAGCTTAATGTATCATTTTTGACCCTATTAGTATTTAATTATTTCACAAATTACTGATTAGGCATTATTTAGCTATAATTACACTAATGTTGCGACTATGGCCTAATTGTGCACTTATGCTATTTTAATTCCAAAATTAGTCATTTTATATTAGCTAATTTCCTTAACTTACTTAGAATTAATCTCATTTTTTATATACAATTATTAGTTATTTTTATTAATTACTTATCTATTTAATGGGTATTTAACAACTAGCCACATTTATTTAAATTATAGCCTAATTCTAACCCAACCCACCTGATTTATGTAACCCACTTGACCCAATCCAAAACCCAAATTCTTACCTGGCCCAACCCTTCAACCAATTTGAGCCGTTGATCAAATTAAATCAACGGCCCAGATTGGTGTTACCATAATTAACCCCTAACCAAACCCCCCCGGCCCCTCTCATTTTCCCGTTCGTCTCACATCTCTCTCCCTCCTCTCTCTCTCTAGTCTCTTCTAGAGACTTCTGTTTCTTCAGGTTCCGATGAACCCCTCATCTTCTCCGACCATCCCTTTGCCGGAGACCTTGAAACCTTCACCCCTTTTGCCTCTCATGGCTCTCCTATACCGGTAACGTCATCCTTAAGGTCCTCAAAGGGCGAGAACCTATTTGCCTACACCCATGGTGTCCCTATTTACTTCAAGCCTCCAAAATCTTGACTTCGAGAAAGGTCTATGACCTTTGAGGCTCGAGCCAGTGCTGTTCGAGGTTCTTTTCGTCTTCTTTGAGGTTTTCTGTAAAATCCTAATATTTGAAACTTCCTATTCTCTTATATCTACACTAGATCCGTGCCTATTACGAGTCACTATGATGTTTTCCTTCAAGTTTTCTATATTTCAAGTAGGTTTTCACTTAGGGTTTTTAAAACCTTTTCTTCAAAAAAACGATTTCCTCAAAGTTTAAATGGTTTTGCTCATATGCTTAGTTTTTTTAGATATCATCTTCTTATCACGATTTATTATGTTAAAACTTTAGTTTTAACACTGTATTCTAAATTCTGAGTATGTCTTTATTGATTTGCTCTTTCGATTTGTATGTGTGTCTGTTTCCCCATGAGTAATCCCTGATTCTCCCTGTGATTTTACCCTATCGTACTTATTAGGGTTTCTAACTATTCACCTCTTGCTTATATCACGATTACCCTTGTGATTATGATTTTTTGTCTATTACTTGTTTGTTGCACTCATGCTCATAATGTCATATGTGTTGGGCTGAATCACTGATTCAATGTGATTACTACTTTGCTATTCTATTGGATCTTGGATTCTATTGCTTCTTGCCTAATGTGTGTTTATCCTGCTTGAATCAGTACCATCTTTGAGATTTTTTGAATCCCTGAATGATTGTGAGTAGTACTATATTTATTTTCACATGATATTCTCTACTGATTCTGCATGTTTCCTTAAATACATGAGGCTTTCCCTTAATTAGTACTTATTTCGGATCCCTGGTCCCTAGGATAGATACCCTTTACTGATTTCCGACCTTGGAATTATTTTCTTGCCTTATTGTGTGGTTGACTGCAATATTTGCTGATCCTTAATATTGTCTCCTTAATTAAAACTTTTTGAACCTAGCCTTAGTTACATGTTCTATACCTATTTCCTTATTTATACACTGGTCTTTTTCCTTATTTGTTACCTGTCTATTACTGTTTGTAGTTAACTCCCTTAATTAAGGGAGTACTTGTATTGATTGTCGCACTAATTGATTCTGAGTTCCATGATTACTGGACAATTGAACTCCTACCTTATGTACCTAGCCTTCAAACTGTTATATATAGACTCTCTTTAGGACAGACTCTACAGACGAACACTTGTGGCTCAAAGCTATCTCTTACACCTAAACTCTCTACTCCATTTCTCTTGTGCTACTTGCTACTGTCTAACTGTCGGACAGATACAAGACAAGGCTAGCTATTGTGATATCTCTCTTGCTCATTCTGTGTTTACTATCTCTTACACTAGTATGTCCTGATTTCAATTCAAGCCTAAAAAACAACATGATTTTGTTATTACTTCAATTCATCCTGTTCTTAGTTTGTTTTTACTTATGGTTTTGTTGATCAAATTGCACCTAATCTGTTTGTTTCATGGATTATCATCATGTCCTTGAGTGTATCCCCTCCCTTAGACTGAGCATGTTCATATCCCTTTTAGGTTCTACTTCAATGTTTCCCTGATGATAGTCTAGACCTCTGTGTGGTAATGCAGCCTGCATTTTGTGATTGCTTTGTTCCTGTGTAGTGTTGAAATGCCTATTATACCTTAGACCTTTGAACCCCTAAGGATCTCTCTGATTCTGAATTCATGTGTGACTCTACCTACTATGTGCTTACACTTACATGTTTCATATTTGTCCCCAATTCCCCAGTGCCCTGCGTGTGGTTGCTGAACTTATCTTAGTCCTTGTTCTATATGTGCTGTTTGTTCTGGCTGCCTTATTATTTCCAAGACTATTCTCATTGCATAAAATCTTCTACTACTCTTTTTTTAAAAACTTATCTTTAACTAATCTTTCCTGTTTAAAGCTGTCTTTCCTGTTAAATCCCTTTCAAAACCTTTTCAAACTCACCCCTGGCACTTCACTTTATTCCTAGATTCTTAAGTTCCATCCCCTCAATACGAGCACTGCTTTGGGAACCTCTTGAGTTCCCTCTGAACTTTGACACACTGAGGCTGGTATTTCCCCACTGCACATGTTTAACTCTTGGTGACTATGTCTGGGTGTGAGCATTACTCGGGAGCCCCTGAGTTCCTTAGGGAACTTTGACACACCCGGACTATGAAAGGCTATGAAGCACTAAAGGCATTGAGGTTGGAGGATCTGTGCCTAAATGAAGGCTCCCTATAGAAATAACTTCTTATTTTTCTTTTGGTTATGTAATTTATGATTTCTGGTCTGTAATAATTTGTAAACAAATATTTGGGGTTGGATAGTGAAAACGAGTGGGAATATGCATGCTATAGTATAGGTACGGGTAGAAATCATGTCTATATGTTTACTTTCCCTATATGTACAATAGTAACCATGTCTAGGTACAACAAACATGCCATACATATCATATTGTTCAGCTTTACTGCATTCAGCATCTCATTACACTTAGATCTTGTTTATAGGGTGAAAAACGACAACAAAAATGGCTATCACAATATTTCTGCTCATGTTTCATATTCTGAAATGTCACTTAGAAATCCTATGATAGGGCTAATAAACCAAATTGCTACTATGTGATTCTGGCCATGTAGTCTGAAATGTGATCTAAAATCTCACCTTAGAACGAACGTATTAACAAAAAAAAATTGCGATCCTATCTTACCATGCTATAGAGATCCTGCTTTAGGTAAACAACGATTAAAACTGTCATTTCTCCTATCTCGAAACTATGCGCAATTCATGCATTTAGAATATCCTGCTTAGGTCTTGCATCATTTTGCATTTTCTTTTGCATTAGATATCATGCCTCTTAGGACTACATTTGTATTCGTCTAAGCACCCCCTAGCCTGGTTAAGGATTGAAATAGACTCACCTATATTTGCTAATTATTTTCCTAAAATCTGGGCGCCTAGAACAGTAGGCCTTGAGCATATATTTTATGGTAATCAGTACGCCTAGGCAAGCCTTATGTGCTAAATCTGTTAAGAATTGAAAGTATATTCCTTTATACATATGTTTGACTAATAACAGGTTAAAATCAGTAGTCAGAAATAGGTAAAATTCCTTCTCTAAAATTTAGTAATAAAACTGCCTCGCTATTGCATTCTAGCCTAGATATCATGCCTTAGGTTCTGAAGTTGAAAAGGCCTTACTTGTGTTTGAGTCGTGCTAATTATGTGCATAACATGTTGATGAGTGGTGATTTTACCACTCATTTTGGCCTCTTTTAATTAGATATATTGTTAAATGATAACTGGAGGTAGTTATTAGTGTGTAATTGCTCAATTTTCAGGGAAATCATGCCGTGAAGTGGTTGGTGTTGAATTGGAATGAAAGTTGAACAAAAAGTGGTTAAAAGTGCACGAAATGCTTAAGTGATTCCACACCTGCGGAACTTTGGGCCGCAGGTGCGAGATCGCACCTGCGAAGGAATATCACGCACCTGCGAAAAAAGGCACAACCACACAAGCTCGCACCTGCGAAGAATTTAATGGCACCTGCGGAACCGCAGGTGCGACCATTTACCCGCACCTGCGATGAAATTTCAAGCCAGCCAGAATCGCACCTGCGAGTGGATTTCCGCTTTTGCGGAATCGCACCTGTGAGAATTCTTCGCAGGTGCGACAATCGGGCATCAGATCTGGATAGAATTGTAAAATCACAATTTCCCATCCCCACTCTCATATATTCGACCTAGCAGACATTTTTGGGGATCTTGGCATATCTTTTGGCTTTGTAAATACATTTTTGAGAGAGAAGAACAAGTCTTGAAGCTAGGCTTTGCACACACACTTGGGTCTTGAAGATTTCACCATTGTGGTTAAGGATTTCTTACCCATTTATGTTTATTTCTTCACTTCCTTGTTTTGTATTGAATATCTAAGTGTGTAGTATTATTTCCAACACTTGAATCTTGATTATGGGAATATTCATATTTAAAGTGTGGATGAAATATCTTGTTGTGCTTATGTATTGAATGATTTTATTATATTTATGAAGTGAGTATTTGTTACTTTAATTATTCTTGTTCTTTAATGTTTCCAAAGGGATTAGCTAACCCTAGGACTCGCTCATTAACTCCGAATTGATTTTGGAAAAGATAATTTAGGGTTGGGAAAGATTAATTAACAAGAACTTGAGGCCTTAACCCTCATTTTATAGATTCTACCTAGGGATATGATTGAACTACTTGTAGCCAACTCCGGAAGTGCTTAGTCTCTTAATTGGGTTAGGAATAATTCAATTAGGAAGTCTTGTTAGTCTTTGGGAAAAGCTAATTAAGAATTATTATCCGTGGCTAATTAACATAAACTCGCTCATATTTGTAAAATCGTGAAATACATTGGATCGTTACTTGAGTGTAATACCCGAAGTATCGATACTTTTACTTGAGTTCTAGGTTAGTTTATATTTTCGCATTTAGTTATAAACAATTTTCAAAACCAAAATCTTATTTGTTTGGCATTGCACGATAAAGTGATAACTCTCTTGCATTCCTAATCGCCTCCATATTTTTCCCTGTAGGATTCGACCCCAACCTTGTTGGGTTATTATATTTGACTTCGACCGTTTTACACTATATTAAAGTGTAATTTGAGCGTATCAAGTTTTGGCGCCGTTGCCGGGGAACAATTGGCGTAATTTAGGTTGCTTGAGAAGTAAGCTTAAGTGCTTTGATCCAAACTTGTGAATCTTTGTTGTTTATTTTCTTAATTTTTCATAAACAAAAAAAAATAAAAAAATATGGTATCATATAATGATAATTGGTCGGATGGTAGTTGTTCATATTTTGATGACCCTTTTCCTTATTGTGGAGGACCACACTCGTGGAAAAAACTATTTAAATTCTCCCGGGGATGGATTGTGCGCACAATCTCAAACCTAAGAGTGGAGTACTTGTGATAGGTGTGGTTGCCGAAATGGTCATTGGGATGATTGTGTATATTCGTCTGTCCCTTCCCCGAGCCCCCACCATAATGAATCTACTTTTTGTGATGAAAGTTTTAGGGGCCATGAAGAGGAGGAAATTGATCATGGTAGAAATGGAGAGTTCAAGTTCATGTTGTAGTGCTTACTTGAAGAAGGAAACCATGAGCAAAATGCTTTGGAAGAAATTTTGGAGACTAGTCTCCAAAATGATTAGGCACTTGAAAGGTTACACTCACAAATGGATGCAATGATTGAAGCTTCAAGGGCTCAAAAAGCCTTGGAGGTGAGTGAGACACAAGAGATCGAAGATTCTTCCTTGGCGCTTGAACAAAGCCAAGAAGAACTCTCAAATGCTCTAAATGAGAAGATAATGCTCATGTTGGAGACCATTCTTGAAAATGAGGAAAAGCACAACCTTGCGCTCGAAGAATTGAAATATGGTGTGGCTCAAACTGATGAACTCATCCGCACTTTGGAGGATCAAATGCAAGCATTGATGAAGTCTCATCATGCATCTCAAGTTGAAAGTGTGGATGGAAGTCAAGAAGAATTCAATTCTGAGGGCGAGAGCGAGTGCTACTTTGAGGAATCAAGCCTTGAACATCCGCCAACCGACTCCATGAGTGTTTTTGATGCCAACAAAAATATGGAATTAGAGTCAACCAAGATGATTGAAAATTTGGTTGTAATGGATTCTATTCCGGGGGAAAATGAGGATGTCAAAATCCGGAGAAATTTGCAAGTTGGAAGTTTGAAGGCACATTCCAAGCATTTTTCAATATTGGAATCGTGTGGTAAAACGGAAGTTGAACTACACGAGTCAATGGAGTGTTGCGAGGAGGAAATATTCGTACCATACATCTTGCAATTTGAAGAACAAAGAAGGCAAAAGGACATTCCTCACATGAGAGCCAAGAAGTGCAAAATGAAGAAATTAAGGCTTGGCTCAATCATCTACTTACCACCCCCCACCACCCGCGGTCACAAGCTTGATTCCAAGCTAGGTGCCCAATTCATATCATCCAAATGGAGAGAAAAGCGGTAAAGTGAATTGCGTCGTGCCACGACGTTAAATGCGGCGCTTGATGGGAGGCAACTCATCGTTTTTCAAAATTTTTTTGGTCGTCTTTAAAATTTTCTTTTTTAGAATAGCTTATTATATTCTTTCTAAACAATCTGCCAAGTTTTGCATTTTTTTGGAGTTGATTTGAGTAGGTTAGGGATACCGGGGAGTCACAACCAGTGCAAGAAAGCAAACAAATCGCGGGGCAAGCATTTTGCCCAAGTCTGCTATGCCCCGTGTTCAAAATGCTATAGCGGAATGGCATTTGCGATCAAAAATGCGATCGCAAATGTCCACAGAATGTTCTGTGCAAAACCCAAGCGTTTTTTCACCTGCGGTCTTTTTTCCGCAGGTGCGACATCACAAGAGCGACACAGGCATCGCAGGTGCGGAACCAATCGCATGTGCGTTCTTTTCTTCGCACCAGCGGGATCGCAGGTGCGGAAATTGAACTGTAGGTGCGAAGCTCGCCAGCTTAATTCCCAAATTGTATTCCCCAGGTCAGTTTAATTCTCAAATATTTCTCTATACCCTAATTTCAAAGAACATGCCAAATTCCACACACTTCCTCACACCCACATCTCTCGCTGTAATTCGCAAGCCAGGTGTGTACAACTACTCACCCCTTTTCCCTCTCTATTTGTGCCTTTAATTTGTCCGCTTTGTCAGGCCTTCAAAGGCCACGGACATTCTTTCTTTTCTTCATTGTTTTTGCTCTTTTGTTTCGTTACTGCTTTAGGATAGAATTAAGGCAAGGTTTGGTTGAGAGTATTTAGTGAGTGCTTGTTTCAATGAAGAAACCATTTGCAGGGTTGTTTTGAGCGTCAAATTCGTGTGAGGAGAGAGTAAATGTCATACGCTTGAAAAGTGTTCGGGATATTGTATAAGTGAAAATCGAGTGCCTCATATCTTGATTGTAGCTTTAATGAAGTTAGAACCAAGTTTGGTACACTAATCTGGAAGTCTTGAGTACAGATTAGTGGCCAAAAGCATAGCCCAAGTGAAAAGTACAAAAACATTGGGGCAGTTAAGTTGTGGACGAAGGACCGTAGGTGGGCCCTTTTTCCGCAGGTGCGAGCTCGCACCTGCGAGTCCACAACCGCAGGTGCGGCACTTCCGCAGGCACGACCAATTTTTCCGCAGGGGCGAGACCACACCTGCGGTCAAAGTTCCGCAAGTGCGGAAACTGCCCAGCCTTGCCCCAATACAGAAAGTTTGCAACAGGGCCCTCCCGGGCCTGTTCGACTTGGTTCTTTGGCCTATTTGCAATTTTTTAAGATGCTTAACGATATTACACTGCTTAACTAACTTCGTTTTGAATTTTTATAGGTACTATGATTCAAAGATGGAACCGAACCCAAGCCAAAATGTCCCAATTAATTCTGCAATTGAGGAGGAAGCTGGAGAACAATATGATGATTACCGGTTCATGTCGGATGCCTGTCAACGCCGGTACTTTGAACACCTCCTGACCAAGAAATTGGTAATTGAGCGAGGAATTGCTGATGACAAAATGAACGAGAAACTGCCGGAATTCTATGAACGACTAGTATCTTCCGGGTGGACATGCTTTATTCCCACTCCATGCAATGCCAATGAGACATGGGTTCATGAGTTCTATGCCAATCTCAGGTGTGCAACCTTTCAAGATCCTTACCTCATCATCAGAGGAAAGCAAGTGAGATTCGGGGAAGAAGAGATAAATGCAGTCCTCGAAATTCCAAAACACCTGATGGAGCCAGTAGTAGAGAGGGATAACTGTGAGAACGCAGCAGGGCTTGCATCCAAATTGTACCCTGAAAGTGTAGGACCAAAATGGGCTACCAAGAGGAAAGGCTTGAAGTCAACAGACTTCACAGCCGAAGCCAAAATATGGTTATACATACTGAGCAGCAGAGTATCCCCCAGTGGGAATGTCACAGATGTATCTTACACCAGGTCTCTGATTATTGCCTGCCTGATCGACGGTATTCCAGTGAACCCGGGCCACTATATTATAAAGGAGATGCGGAAATTTGTGATTGACAATTGGCCTGGGCTACTATTTCCATCCTTGATCACTGAGTTATGCCGGCGGGAAGAGGTTGAGGAACGCCCAGATGATCAGTGGGTGCCTGCCGACAAACCCTTCCAGCCATTGAGGGTCAAGGGAGAGGGCAGAGCAGTAAAAAGCAAGAAGAGAAAGATGACCACCACTACTGCCGAGGTTGGATCCACTTCCCCACCTAGCTCATCAGCGGGTCCTTTTGGGGAGATGAACTACCAGCTTGCTCTTATTCGGGATCTTGTGTCCAAGCTCCCCACCGGACCCCCACTTCACAACTACAGGCCCCACCTGACTATTACTCCAGGGCCGAGATGAAGAAGTACTTTGACACTCAGGAGGAGATGGCTACTTCTCAGACCAAGATGGTTGCTCATCAGGACAAAATGGATGCTTCTCTGAAGCAAATGGAGTCTTCCTACACTAGCCTTGCTAAGGCACATTTTGATTTGCAGGATTCCTTTAAAAAAGAGAAGGAAAAGAACAAGAATAAAGGGAAGCTCCTAATCAAAGTGTGGATGGGGGTAAAAGCAATCTTCATGTGGGGGAAGCCGAGCAAGCCGCTGCCAGTTGCAGATGATAATGGTAGCGAGGAGTACTCGTTCATGTCTGATGCTGCTGATGGTGGTGATGATGCTGATGATGATGAGGAGGAGGATGATGACGAGGGCTCATAGCCGCACTGACCAGCCACTTCTCCTGCAGTCTGCTAGTCTGATGCAGACCTCAGGGAGACCCTAAAACTTTGCCATTTATTTTGATATTGTGCAGTGGGGACACTGCAATGTTTCTAGTTGGGGGTGGATTTTGTACATTTTATCTATTTATGACTTAGTTGATGACATTTTTTATGACATTGACATTGTTATGTGCCCTTGCCGGGCTTCTTTGTTATTTATGGATATTATGTGCCGTTGCCGGGCTTTGTGTTATGTATATCTAATTTCTGGCTAAGCTTGGTGTGATTGGTTTAGTTTCTTTAGTAGTTGGTTTTATTATTAAGCTTTTAGTTTTATTTTGAGTAGCTAGTTTATTTTCCGTAATAATACTTCCTTGTATTTTCTTCATGCTACGGTTCTTTCCCAAGGAACACTTTTTGAAGTGAACCGGGTGGCTGGTCCCTATGATAGATGGTATGACAACTTTCTTAAGAGAATTAGTCTTGTGTTGCTAGGAAGAGACTTTTGGATTATTTGGTACTAAAGAAATTAGTCCCTTGTATGTGAAATGTGATCTAAGAATACCCCTCCGAAATTAGATTCTGAATGAAAACAAGAAAGTTGCATGGGAAAGGATAATTTTTGTGATAAATTCTTGGCTCTTTTAGTGACTCTTTACACACTAGTTCGAAAATATTGCTCTAAACTCCTATAAAAAAAAAAGAATTTGATGAAATTGATCCATCTTGATTAATGCATGTGCCATGTGTGTTAGTGCTTGTATAAATAATTCTTGTGCTTGCGTCCATCATCTAGAACTTGCCCGGTTGGTCTTTCAATGCTAATGATAATTATGTTTGGTTGGAAAAATGACCTTAGGCATTCTTTGCTTTATTTGAAAACCTTGTTAGTCCTTTGAGCCGCCATTGTATAAATATTATCACTAGTTACCCCATTTGAGCCTTGAACTTCTTCTTTGGTCACCTCATTACAAACCTTTCCCTTTTTAGCAAAATAATTCCTCTTTTGAACCGGTCCCTTCTTGAATATTGAGAATGAGGAAAAAAAAGTTGGGGGTGTAGTGTCAAAGTGGAAATTTGGTAAGGTTGTACATTGAGTGCAAAATATATACCTCAAATGATTCTTTTGAAATTATTCAAGCTCCAAAAGAAAAATGAAAAAAAAAACAAAAAAAAAACATAGAGAAAAAGAAGTGTATCTATGTAAATAAATATGGGAGCTTTGAAGAAACCACTTGAGGTATTTAAAGTGGTTATATGTTGGTAACTAGATGCAAATGAGGCCATGTGGTTTGAATAGAAACAAAGTGCATCAAGAAAGGAAAATGTGAGTAGTGTTCAAGGAAGGTGTAGTCATTTTCCCAAATGTGTATCCTACCTTTCCCCAAACGTACATTACAAGATTAAAAAGCCCTTATGGGATCTCCAACCGAATGTTCTTGAATATGCAATGAATTAAAATAAGGGCAAGCCTATGGTATGATCGGTTGTAGCACTTGAAAGTTCTTGTGAGTGTGAGTGACTTTGTAAATATGTCCCTTGTTGTTGTCATTGTAAATATTGTGAGTTGGGATTTTCTTTATTTCTTGTGAGGTCACATGAATTAGGATTGAATGGTGAAATTGATATAATAAAACATAAATGAGTAGAGCATGTGTAATAGACTGATGTTGTTAAGTCATTTCTTGAGGCTTTTTCTTGTCACTTTATTGTTTTTGAACCTCCCGTGCACCTCTTGAAATTGTTTGTGAATGAGGCAGTTATTCAAGTAATATGCATACTTGAGCCTAATTATTAGTACTAACCAAATCGATAAGTATAATGCTTAATTGGAAAATATGAATGGTGAATACGAGCAATGCAACTTGTGTTTAAAATAGTAGAACCTCATTGAGTTATTAGTTTTGATTTGCTTGAGGACAAGCAAAAGCTCTAAGTTGGGGGTGTTGATGAGTGGTGATTTTACCACTCATTTTGGCCTCTTTTCATTAGATTTTGTATTGTTCAATGATAACTGAAGGTTGTTATTAGTGTGTAATTGCTCAATTTTTAGGGAAATGATGCCGTGAAGTGGTTGGTGTTGAATTGGAATGAAAGTTGAACAAAAAGTGGTGAAAAGTGCAAAAAATGCTTCAGTGATTCTGCACCTGCGGAACTTTGGGCCGCAGGTGCGAGATCACACCTACGAAGGAATATCACGCACCTGCGAAAGAAGGCACAACCACACAAGCTCGCACCTGCGAAGAATTTAACGGCACCTGTGGAACCGCAGGTGCGACCATTTACCCGCACCTGCGATGAAATTTCAAGCCAGCCAGAACCGCACCTGCGAGTGGATTTCCGCTTTTGCGGAACCACACCTACGAGAATTCTTCGCAGGTGCGACAATCGGGCATCAGATCTGGACAGAATTGTAAAATCACAATTTCCCATCCCCACTCTCATATACTCGACCTAGCAGACATTTTTGGGGATCTTGGCATATCTTTTGGCTTTGTAAATACATTTTTGAGAGAGAAGAACAAGTCTTGAAGCTAGGGTTTGCACACACACTTGGGTCTTGAAGATTTCACCATTGTGGTTAAGGATTTCTTATCCATTTATGTTTATTTCTTCACTTCCCTGTTTTGTATTGAATATCTAAGTGTGTAGTATTATTTCCAACACTTGAATCTTGATTATGGGAATATTCATATTTAAAGTGTGGATTAAATATCTTGTTGTGCTTATGTATTGAATGATTTTATTATATTTATGAAGTGAGTATTTGTTACTTTAATTATTCTTGTTCTTTAATGTTTCCAAAGGGATTAGCTAACCCTAGGACTCGCCCATTAACTCCGAATTGATTTTGGGAAAGATAATTTGGGGTTGGGAAAGATTAATTAACAAGAACTTGAGGCCTTAACCCTCATTTTATAGATTCTACCTAGGGATATGATTGAACTACTTGTAGCCAACTCCGGAAGTGCTTAGTCTCTTAATTGGGTTAGGAATAATTCAATTAGGAAGTCTTGTTAGTCTTTGGGAAAAGCTAATTAAAAATTATTATTCGTGTCTAATTAACATAAACTCGCTCATATTTGTAAAATCATGAAATACATTGGATCGTTACTTGAGTGTAATACCCGAAGTATCGATACTTGTCGCCATTGATCATTTTACTTGCGTTCTAGGTTGGTTTTTATTTTCGCATTTAGTTATAAACAACTTTCAAAACCAAAATCTTATTTGTTTGGCATTGCACGATAAAGTGATAACTCTCTTGCATTCCTAATCGCCTACATATTGTTCCCTGTGGGATTCGACCCCAACCTTGTTGGGTTATTATATTTGACTTCGACGCTTTACACTATATTAAAGTGTAATTTGAGCGTATCACCTGTGGAGGAATACATGGGCCTCATTTCTGCTCTTATTTTTTTCCCCTTATTTGCAGTCCTAATTGTCTTTGCTTGTCACTTAGAATCTTGTCCTTTAAACCTAGGGGTTAGCCTAGTACCTCCTTTAGGATAGTAGTCCTAGCCTCCTCCGGGACTGATAGGTTGGGACGGGTAATAGCACGCAATAGAGTTCGTGACCAACATACGTTTAATTACCTTCACGGGGTGGGAAAGGGTAGAATATGGATATGATGACCGGTGCGCTAATACCACGTGTAGCCCCTCTCTGAGGAGTGTCTATCGGGTATTGCATTGATGTGATCCATATTGTTTTAAACCTAGGATATCTTTTCTCTCAAATAATTTTATTAGTTCTTTCGAAATTTAATAACTTCAACGCTTATTTGAAATCCCCTCTTACTTGAGCCTTTACTTGTTATTTGCTTATTGTACAAGTTCACGAAAACCATTTGTCCGGGAATCACATTTGTGGATCCTGAGGGGTGGCTAACACCTTCCCCTCGGGATAATTTCAAGCCCTTACCCAATCTCTGGTAATGCAAACTAGTCTCATGAGTTAATTACTCTAGGTGCCCTAACGCACCTTAAAATCGTTAGGTGGCGACTCTTCTTTTTTAACCCTCTTCCTTCAAAAGGAGTTGTCATAATGTCACAAACCCGATCTCCGCTAAAAGGAAAAAGGGGGGCGAGACACCAAGGCCTCACCCTGGTCCAATAGGGCCAACTTTTGCACACATTCATCAAACCCCACGCACAATCACCATTTTACTCTTTTCCCTTAGCTGTAACAACTTGCCAATACGCCGATAACCCGCAACCCCATGAGAACACAATCCTACAACCCAACTGCAGGTGGTGGGACTCCCCCACTTAGCCCGAAGCTACTCCTTGCACCACTTTAGACCCTTCCGTTCTCCTTTGTTTATATGATCTTCCTCGATCAATCCGCCCAATTCTTCCGAATTCTCCTGTTGGCATTCCCTAAATACTCAGATTCTCCAGCATCATTCACACATTCTGCCTCCTACTGAATAGCCACTAGAATCCCTCATAGAAACTTGCCGACCACACAACCGCTAACGTACTCACATGAGATAACCCACCTGTGTAAATCACCAACTGACACCTTCGGACGACGTGGCACTGCACACTCTCTACAACATCAACACCCTATCCTAAACTTGTTCTCATTCATCAACTTTACTAGTCCGTCCATTCCTCATGGACATCTACTAAATGCGCAACAATATCTTTAAATTCATCACCACATTGCATCCGTCGTCATTCCTAATAACTCACCCATGTTGTATCCAACCTTCCGCCGAAATAACCCACATTTCAGCTAAGCTCGTGGACCTAATCACCGTCCACTAAAATTCTCAAACCACTCCAACTCCTCCTCAAGATAGGCAGCCGTCTTACCACTGAACTCATAGGCTACACTGCCACTCTCCCACTTAGTTAAACTCATTTCTTTAGGCAACTACCCAACGTCCGTCTCTTATGCTTGGCATGTTGAGATTTAGCCGCCACCTGACACTTCTTACATGTCTTCCTTCCTCGCATTCTTCTCAATCGCGGCCTAAATTCAATATCATTCTTTGCAACACTTAAACCAGCAGATTGCCATAACTTGGACTCCCCGAAGATCATCTTCCTCGAGCTGCCTTCATTAGAAATACTCATTTAAATACTTGAACCACCGCACACCACGGTCTCTGACAACCACTTTATTCAATATTGTTTCACAACACTCTAACCCAATGCAACCGAAGAAACCATATCACCGACAAACTTAACGCATTCCATTCGATCCAGGACGATGATATCACATCACAAGCGAACTCTCCACCTTACTTGAAAGCACCAAGTCTCACTACTTTATCAACCCAAACCGGACCATTCTTAACCCAAATGCCTTTCCTCTTCCAGAATTAAAATACTAAAATCTCGAATTCACCCTCTGAGAAGACCTCCCTTCAAGTCATTCATCACCCCAACACATGGGCAAGCATTTTACCATCATATCAACACCGCGCGATAACCAACCGTAAGCACCTTAACAACTTGAGCATAGCCTCTAAGCTCTC
The DNA here is from genome assembly GCA_005239495.1 of Nicotiana undulata. Classification (NCBI taxonomy): domain Eukaryota; kingdom Viridiplantae; phylum Streptophyta; class Magnoliopsida; order Solanales; family Solanaceae; genus Nicotiana; species Nicotiana undulata. The sequence goes on along the minus strand of ML251076.1, from coordinate 85,145 downwards.
AGGAACAAAACTACTGGGCTGGAACAACATGATATACTTCCACAGGGTGAAAACAACAACCCAATCACTACGTACGGGAAACAACACGCACCATATCTGAATCATCTTCACAATTCCTCAAATTTATGATTTTTAGAAAGCGCTTCACGACGTGTAATATTGAGTCAGAAGAAACATAGGCATAAGCCTCAGAGGAATAAAATCGCACGATGAGGAATCAAGAAGGGAAGTACTCCTAACAGCCTTGTAGCCTCTCAAAGATAAGTACAAATGTCTCTGTACCGATCCGAAAGACTCTACTGGGTTTGCCCGTGACTCGTGAGACCTACGTGAACCCTATAGCTCTAATACCATGTTGTCAAGACCCAAAATCCTAACCTAGGTCGTGATGGCGCCCAACGACGGGGTCAGGCAAGCCAACACTTAAATTTATAGTGAATTTCCTTTATTTAACAAAACGTTCCAGTACTTACTACATTAAGATTTGTAACATTAAGTGGAAATAGTTAAATTAGCCAACTTAAGAAGAAGTAACCATAAGAATCCTGAACCAACATATATATATATATATATAGTCCCAAAATACGAAATGTCTACTACGTGTGTGCCAGGAACTAGTGTCACGAGTTTTACGGGCATACTAACAAAATGTACAAAAGATATACTATAACCGTCCCACTATCTGTAAGAAATAGAGGGGAGATAACAAGAGAAACTCCATGGTGCTGCCGGGGATCGTCAGGAGAAGCAGCTCACCGTGAAGTCAGGTCTAATCTATACTCAGAATCAGGCTCCGGTCTGATAACCAGATGCACCAGCCTCAGAACCTGTACAATTAAGTACAGAAGCGTAGCATGAGTACATAACAAATATGTACCCACTGAGTATCCAGTCTAATCTCGAAGATGTAGTGACGAGAGGTCGACTTGACACTCACTAAGGTCCAACAGTATAAATTAACAAGGTATGATATCAGCAATAGGCATATGAGGATGACAAAGACAATCAACATTAAAGTAACTGCAATTCAAATAAATTCTGAAAGTAAATAAACAACTACTACTTCATTTCCCCCCAAATATATGTCATTTCAATAACCATGAAATCTTTAACAATTTAGCATGCGCATACGGGATAAGGACAACCGGCCTGAGCCATCATAATAATCATATTTGTGCACTGCCGAGGGTCGAACGGCCCGAACCATAATGTATCTTTCATAATGTATCTTTCAATCCGCCATGGCGTACGGCCCGCTCCCATGAGAGTGGGGGAAATAACACTCCGCTCGCAAACGTTTTGGAGAAGAAAGTGTGCTTCAAAAATCGCCTCTTATGTTTTGGGGTCTTGAAAAATGAAGAAAATTGCTGAAAGTCTCACTTATTTATACCCCTCTCAGGCTTCCCCACAGCGGACCGCGCTAAGGCGCCTGCGCCCGCGAAGGCCTCCCCACCGCGGGCCGCGCTAAGGCGACTGCGGACCGTGCAAGGCGACCGCGTCCGCGAGGACTCCCACCGCGGGCCGTGAAAAAGGGACCGCGGCTCGCACCAGCGGGTTCAGAGATTTGATTCTCTGAACCTGCAACAGCTCTGATCTATGTCTAACACACCTCGAGACCTACCTGAAACTCACCCAAGACCTCCCCGGGACCCCTTCCAATCACACGACTCGATCCCATAACATCACGCGGACTTTCTCGAGGCATAAAATCACCTCAAACAACATCGAAACCACGAGTCGCACTCTAATCCAAACTTCATGAACTTTGAAATTTCAAACTTCCACGTCTGATGCCGAAACCTATCAAATCACGTCCGATTGACCCCAAATTTTGCATACAAGTCATATTCGACATTATGGACCTGATCCAACTTCCAAAATCGCATTCCGACCCCAATATCTAAATTTCCACTTCTTGTCGGATTTCTCAAAAACCTTCAAATTTCTACCTTTAGCCAAATGACTTCAAAATGACCTCCGGACATCCGAATTCTCTTCCGATCGCGCTCCCAACTCCCGAATCACCATACGGAGCTTTTCATAGACTCGTAATCCCAAACAGACATCAATAACACTGAAATGCCTTCCAACCCAAATTTATGAAATTCTTCTAAAACGCTATCTTTCATAATATGCGCTGAAACGCCCCCGGGTCATCCAAAGCCCGATCCGGACATACGCCCAAGTTCGAAATCATCATAAGAACTTGCAGGAACCTTCAAATCTTAATTCGGAGGTCGTTTACTCAGAATTCCAATCTTAGTCAATTCTTCCAACTTAAGGCTTCCGAAATAAAAAAATTTCCTTTCAATTTAACTTCGAACTTCCCGAATTTCAACTCCGACCATACGCACAAGTCATAATACCTGAAATAAAGTTGTTCATGTCCTCAAATTGCTAAACGGCGCACTAGATCTCAAAACGACCGGTCGGATAGTTACAAATTTACTGTACGCGAACGCACCAGGTCAGCCGCGAACGCATAGAATAGGAAGGGAACTGAGGGGTGGGTAGCTTAATGATGTGCGAACGCGTCCTATGGCTTGTGAACACGTAAGCCTGAGGGATTAAGCCTATGCAAACGCGGCCAAGGCACGCGAACGCATAAGATCACTGTCCAGCTTTAAGTAGCAAAAACGGGCAAACCTTCTTCTTCTTCATATTTTCAAACCCCACAGCCCTAGGAGCGAATTTCTTTACCAAAGTTCATCCCCAAGTCATAGGTAATCAATTTTAAACTTTAATCTTTCAATTCCTAACTAATTGAGGGCTTGGGTAGAATTAGGGAATTATGTAAAAATCGAATCTTTACCTCGAATTGAGGTCATATTTCGAAACTAATTGTATATTTGGGTTCGTGGGTGAATGGGTAAACATAATTTGGTCTGAACCCCGAGTTTAGACCAAGCGGGCCGGGGTCGGGTTTTCACTTTTTTTTTAGAAAACTTAGGAAAAATTATACTTTTCAATAAAGTTAGTTCATTTAGCATTAATTAATGATATTGAGTTAATTATGATTAGATTCGAGAAAGTTAGAACAAGATTCTAGAGGAAAAGCAGTAATTGAGCAATGAGTGGCCTACGAAATTGAGGTAAGTGTTTAGTCTAACTTTGACTTGAGCGAATAGGAATTCCCACTTGTTTTCTATGTGAAATACATGTGTGTGGTGTATAGGTGAGGTGACGAGTATCTATGCACCACCAAATTGCCTGTTAAACATGATCCCTTTCCCGTTTCCAACTTAATTGATTCTTGTTTTAATTGTTCTATGTTCATTATTGTTTCTATGACTATTTGGCCTTGTTATTTTGTTGTTAAATATTGTTGTAGTTATTTTTGAAAGAGTATTGGTTGTTTATTTGGTTCCCTTGTGGTACAAAATGGTTGAGCAGTTTGGCATTATTTTTACGAGGTATATATATATATATATATATTTGTTCATGTTGGTGTCATGGTTGAGGGAATATTGATAATGTTTATGAGAAAAATACAGTTTCTTATTTATAATTGTTGAGACAAAAATATTACGAAAGGCTTGGCCTGAATTGTAAAATTTATGAATAAATTGATATGATATGTCTGGTGGGAGCGGGTTGCACGCTACAACAAGGAGTGATAAGGGTGGACATGTGGGATCGGGTTGTACGCCCCAACTAGAGTAATAAGGGTGATATATTTAGGGAGGAGCAATAAGGGTGGACAGGTGGGAGCGGGTTGCATGCCGCAACAAGGAGCAATAAGGGAGGACATTTATATTTTTACTGAATTTCAAAGAAAATAATGATTTGAAAAGCTTAAATGTTTATTTTTCTATTCTTCATATTTTTGGCACTACTTTTATTTAAAGTTAAAGTTTGGAAACTTGGAAATTATTTGAGAGTTGGTTATAGTTGAGACCTGGAAAAGGCGGCTGAGTTATTTTATTGTTGTTGCAACATTTATTTATTTGCTTAGATTTCCTTCTTACTTCATATATTATTGTCACAGGTTATATTGTTAAAGCCCCGCCGTAGCCTCGTCATTATTTCGTCGAGGTTAGGCTCGGCACTTACTCAGTACATGGGGTCGGTTGTACTGATACTACACTCTGCACTCTTTTGTGCAGATCCAGGTACTAGCCAGCAGTAGAGGTATTTTTAGAGCAGCCATCAATTCATTCGGGGACACGAGGTATATCTGTCGGTTTTCGCAGATCCCGAGAGTATTCTCCTATTTTCATAAACGCTTTTTTTATTATATTTAGAACAGTCACATTATTTCTTTCAACCCAGTATTTGTAGTATCCTTTAGGAGTTTGTGAATTGTGACACCAGACTCTGGGGTAGTCTTAGAGTTATTGATATAATTAGTTCGTGGTTCGTTTTAATTAATTATTTATTATTTTATAGTTGGAAGTATTTGTTGGAAGCCATTAGATTAAGTTTAATTTAAAATTGTTTCATCCTGTTTAAATGAATAATTTATGCAAAGTGGTTGAGCGAACTCTAACATTGGCTTGCCTAGCAAGTGTGGTGTTAGGCGCCATCACGATCTCTAAGGTTGGGAATTTGGGTCGTGACATTCAACTTCTACAACTCGTGTCGAAACCTAGCAAATCAACCCGGAATGACGCCAAATTTTGCAAGTAAGTCCCAAATGACATAACAAAGTTGTTCCAATTTTCGGAATCGCATTCTGACCCTGATATCACCAAAGTCAATTCTTGGTCAAACCTCTCACCTTCCAAACTTTAACCTTTTCAACTTTCACCGAAATGCTTCAGATTATCCTACGGACCTCCAAATCCAAATCCGGACACACACCTAAGTCCATAATCACCATATAAAGCTGTTGAAATCATCCAAAACCTATTCCTGAGTCGTTTACACAAAAGTCAAATTTTGGTCAACTCTTACCACTTAAGCTTCCTAAACTAAAATCCTTCTTCCCGTTTGGCTCTGAATCATCCGGTAAATAAACTCGGCCACGCACGTAAGCCAATACACAAAATATGAAGCTCCTCAAGACCTTATGCCACCTAACGAGACTTAAATCCTCAAAACGACATGCCGGGTCGTTACACACATGGATATGGATATAACTAAGAATATAACATACTTTGATTGAGGCACCTTCTGTAAAGTGGACATGAGCAGATTTATAAGTAAAAGTATAACATAATTCAGTTTAAGTAAGATCCTTTCAAATGTGGGTCTGTTAGAAATAATTTTCAAATTTATTCAAGATCATAGGCTGCAATTTTCGTACAAGAGAAAAAGGTTGCAAGTATTTAGACCATACAACGTCAAACACACCATCATCAACACATATTTGTTGTTGCTATGTATTAATATTAGGGAAGATATTTTGTACAGAACATGATCGCATAGATTTTCTCCATAGCAGCAAGAGAAAGGCTATTACAGCAGGTTTAAACCCCAAATTCATCTTTTGTTTTCCATGAAGACACTAAAAACCTGAGTTTTATTGATTCAAAGTCATCATGCTAACCATTTAAATCAGAAATAAAATAAGGGATTATGAAGATTATGAAGCATTTTGTAGAAGTTTCAATCACAATTTCTTAACAGTAAAGAAAGGCGTGCCAAAGAGAAACATAGAAAAGTAAGGTCATAAAAATAAAATGTAACGACTTGATCAGTCGTTTTGCATTCTAGAACCACGTGCCCCTAAATGAGACTTCCTGTAGTTGCTTATACTGATTTATGAATTGCGTGGACGGGTGGTTCGAGGTTTGGAGGAGTTTGAAGTGGTATAGGAACACTTAGTTACTTAAGGTTGGCCTTAAAGGCCAAGTTTGACTTCGATCAACATTTTTAGTAAATGACCTCGGAATCGATATTCGAAGGTTCCGTAGGTTCGTATGATGATTTCGGACTTGGGCGTATGTTCGGAACGGGTTTTGGACGACTCGGGAGCGTTTCAGTGCCAAATAGTGAAATAAGAATTTCCTTAAGTTCAAATTTAGATTTGGAACGTGTTTTTGTGTTATCGAGGTCCAAACAAAATTCTGAGACCAAGAATAGTTCCGTTATGTCATTTATGACTTGCTTGAAAAATTTGAGGTCATTCCGAGTAGTATAGGTAGGTTCGACGTATTGAAAGCAAATCGTAGAACTTGAAGTTCAAAGTATGATTCAATTTGGTTTTGGGGTATGCTTTTTGGATTTAGCGTTGTTTTGGATGTTACGAAGGCTCGAGAGAGTCCGTATTATGATTTATGACTTGTTGGTATATTTGGACGGGGTCAGGGGTGGGCCCTGATGCCATTCGTACATAGGGCGAGGCCAAAAACCAGCCTTAAAGGACTGCTGGTGCACCAGATTTGGTTCGATCACACCTACGGAGGTATAGCCGCAGGTGCGAGACCACTTTTGTGGCCCCAACCTCGCAGGTGCGACCCCAAGGGGAGTTGCCCAGTTCCGCAGGTGCGGACTCTGCTCTGCAGGTGCGACCACCGAACCTCTTTCCATTTTCCGCAGGTGCGAGAATCTCGCAGGTGCGGTCCTCGAGCTGCAGGTGCGGAAATCTTGTAGGCAGTGAGATTTTTTTTAAATACGGGACTTAGCAATTTTTGAACAACTTTTCTTGGACCTAGCAAGTGAAAGGTAAGTGATTCCTACTATAAATTAAGTTTAATACTTGAATTCTTAGGTAGATTAACACATTAAATTAGTGGAAATCATGGGATTATAGTAAAACCTAAGGTTTTAATTAAAAAAATGAGAATTTACCAAGGAATAAGTTATGAAATCATGCAAAAACTATATAATATTGATCCTTAGGTTATGAGTGATTGTTTTCCTTGAAAATTTCCGGAATCCGAGCATGTGGGCCCGGGGGTGTATTTTGGGATTTTGCAATTTAGGTTGAAGGAATCACTTAAATAGGAGAATTTTAGACTTTTGAGCTTGGATTTATTTATTTATGCAATGTTTGGCTAGCTTCGAGTCCTTGGGCGACGAATTTGGATTTTTAGGCGTGTTCTTGACCGGGGAAGTAGGATTGACACGAGGTAAGTCTCCTTTCTAACCTTGTAAGAAGGAATTGTCCCCATATGTGAATATAAATAATTGCATGTCTTTATTTGTGGAGGCTATGCACGCATGAAGTGACGAGAGTACGTGCATAGCTACTACTATGTCATGTCAGGGAGTTTAGGATTCACAAGCATGCTTTATGTGCCGTATCTAAAATCTTAAAATGTTAATCTAGGTTGCCTAATGTCCTTGAATTATTAAGTGAACATCTAGTAGGTTATATTCTGAAATTTGTATTATTGAATCCTTCTCTGTAAGTATATCCTCTACTGAATTTCCTGATTTCCTGTTAATTATGTGTAAATATACAGGTACCCGCGTCGAGTGTATGATTCGCGAGCGGGGTAGCCTTACTATTATGTCAACCGCGTCGCATGTTCGATTCGTGAGCGGTGTAATAGATGCATCTATGGTTCGAGTTGTTCGACCTTTCGGCAGTGCACCTTTATTTTCGCTTCGTATCAGCCGTACGTTCACGGCATGTTACATGTTTGTTAGTTGTTTGGGTGTTCTGTGATTACGTATCTGTTGAATATCATGAAAAGGAAAACTAGGTAATTTGTATGCTAGAGAACTTGACACGTAAAGGTATTTGTAAAGGATATTTGATGTCCCTATCTTTATTATTATTCATGATTGCTTTATCCTGCTTAGCCTTATATTTAAAATATATTATCTTGACCCTAGTCAGTGTCACGTCGACCTCTCGTCACTACTTCTTCGAGATTAGTCTAGATACTTATTGGGAACATATTGTTTATTTACTCATGCTACGCTTCTGTTCTTAATTGTACAGGTTTTGAGGCAGGTGCATCTGGGTATCAGTCCAGAGTTCGTCCCTGATATATACCTGGTCCAGACTTCACGGTGAGCTTCTCCTCTTGACGACACTCGGTAGCACTATGGAGTCTGCTTTTGTTATTCTGTCTATTCCTTTTCAGATAGTAGGACAACCTATTACTACTTTTGTTTTTACTTTACTAGTATGCCTGTAGACTTGTGACACTAGTTCCTGGCACACACGTTAGTAGACATTATTTTTGGGATATAAATATTGAATTATGACTTTTGTGGCTATTTCTTATTAATATTACCTAAGTTATTGACTGACTACGGTGTTGGGCGCCATCGCGACCTGAGTTAGGATTTGGGTTGTGACAACATGGTATCAGAGCCCTAGGTTCACGTAGGTCTCACAAGTTACGGGTAAATCCAATAGAGTCTTGCAGATCGGTACAGAGACGTCTGTATTTATCTTCGAGAGGATATAAGGTGTTAGGTAGTCTCTCTTTATTCATATTCTATTGTGCAATTGATGGTATACTAATTCTCACTCTTATATTCTCTCACAGATGGTGAGGATGTGCGCAACTGACGTTCCGTATTCGGGAGTGGCCGCTACCCCCGTCATCCGAGGCCGTGGCAGAGGTCGGGGGAGGGCACCGGCCCGAGGTAGGGGACAAGGGCATCCTAGAGCTGTTCCAGTTGCACCACCAGCGGATCCAACAGAGGATCCCATTACTGAGGAGTAGGGCGAGCTGCCCGCAGCAGATCCTACCCTGTTAGACTTCATGACAACGCCGGGATTCCAGGACGTCATGGGCCGTATGATGCGGTTCATGGACACCATGACTCAGGCTAGTTTATTTCCAGCGGATCTGGCCACATCTCAGGCGAGATTGGGATCATAAACCCCTACTGCCCAGGCCGCAGGACATACAACAACAGTCTATCAGACTCCGGGTAAACTACCCGTGGGCGGGGTTCATCTAGGAGCAGCAGCAACACCTGAGCCCAGACCAGTTGCGGACGGCGATCCGCAGAAATTATTAGATAGATGGACAAGACTACACTCTCTTGTCTTCGTAGGTGAGCGCCATGAGGATGCCCAAGACTTTATTGATAGGTGCAGGGACAGACTGCACAACATGAGGATACTGGAGTCCCATGGAGTTGACTTCACTACTTTCCAGCTAGAGGGTAGGGCCCGCAGATGGTGGCAATCCTACATTCTTGGCAGACCGGCAGATTCTCCTCCCCTCACTTGGGAGAAGTTCACTCAGTTGTTCCTGGACAGATATATCCCACCCTCTGAGAGGGAAGAGTTGCGGTATCAGTTTGAGAAGCTGGAGCAGGGTCAGATGTTAGTGAAAGACTACGAGGCTAGGTTTTTTGAGTTGTCTCGTCATGCACTCATGATACTTCCTACTGAAGCTTGGTTGCATTCAGGTATTAGGGCCAACATGGCCGAGAGGTGGAGATGGGGACTCCTTATCAGCTTGTGGTAGAGATTGCTCGCAGTATCGAGGGTTATCGGTCGAGTAGCAGAGAGCAGGGGCAACATGATAAGAGAGCTAGATTTTCTGGGGATTTCAGAGGTGCTCCAGCCAGGGGCAGAGGTCAGTTTGGTAAGGGGCCAGCCTAGTAGGCCCCCATTTTTATCACCCCTACCACCTCCTTGAGGTGCTCCGACGAGGCCTTATTTCAGTGTTATGCCAGAGAGTTCTTATCGCCCACCAGCCATTCAGGGTTCCTCCGGCGGGTATTCTGGTCATCAGAGGTATTCCTGTCCTTATTTCAATGCTATGCCAAAGAGTTCATACCGTCCTCTGGCTATTCAGGGTTCTTCATGGCAGCAGGCTATTATGCCAAGAGGTTATTACGAGTGTGGAGATCCAGGCCATGTTAAGAGGACTTGTCCCAGGCTTCGGGCCAAGGCCGTTCAACAGAGTTATCAGCCTATATTCTCAGCACCGGTGGTTCGGCCACCAAGAGGTGGAGGACAGGCTGGTAGAGGTCGTCCTAGAGGTGGAGGCCAGGAAGGGGGAGCCCGGTCAACTCCTGTTCCTTCCGGTGGAGGCCAGTCATCTGGCGCTCCAGTTAGATTCTATGCCTTCCCGGCCAGACAAGATGCAGTGGCTGAGATACCGTGATCACATGTATTATTTCAGTATGCGGTAGAGATGCATTGGTATTATTTGATCTAGGATCCACTTATTCATATGTATCTGCCTTGTTTGCTCATTTTCTAGATATTCCCCATGAGTATTTGGGTACTCCTGTTTATGTGTCCACTCTTGTGGGAGATTTTGTGGTTGTGGAACGGATATATCGGTGCTGTGTGGTTACATTCTGTGGGTTCGAGACCAAAGAGGACCTCCTGTTTCTTGATATTATTGATTTTGAGGTCATCCTGGGCATGGATTGGCTATCTCCCTATCATGCCATTCTAGATTGCCATGCCAAGACTGTTACTCTAGCCATGCCCGAGTTGTCGAGATTGGAGTGGAGAGGTTCCTCAGTTAGTGAAACTAGTCAGGTTATTTCTTTCCTGAAGGCTCGACGTATGGTCGAGAAGGATTGTTTGGCTTATCTTGATTATGTGCGGGACACCACCGTCGAGTCCCCGACGATGGATTCAGTGCCAGTAGTTAGAGAGTTTGCTGATGTATTCCCTTCATACCTTCCAAGCATGCCACCAGATTGTGACATCAATTTTTGTATTGACTTAGCTCCAGGCACCCAGCCTATATTTATTCCTCCCCACCATGTGGCTCCGAAGGAATTGAAAGAACAATTTGAAGAGTTGTTGGCTAAGGGGTTTATCAGACCGAGTGTGTCGCCTTGGGGTGCTCCAGTGTTATTTGTGAAGAAAAAGGATGGGACTATGCGGATGTGTATTGACTACCGCCAGTTGAACAAGGTCACTATCAAAAACAAGTACCCATTACCGCGTATCGATGATTTGTTTGATCAGTTGCAGGGTGCTCGAGTATTCTCTATGATTGACCTGAGATTGGGGTACCAGCAACTGAAGATTCGGGACTCGGATGTTCCGAAGACTACCTTTCGTACGAGATATGGTCATTATGAGTTCCTGGTGATGTCCTTTGGCTTGAATAATGCCCCAGCAACATTTATGGACTTGATGAATAGGGTGTTCACGCCTTATATTGATTCTTTTGTCATCGTCTTCATTGATGACATTATGATTTACTCACGTAGCCTAGGGGAGCATGAGCAGCATTTGAGAGTTGTGCTCCAGACTTTGCGAGAACGAAAGTTGTATCTCCAAGTGTGAGTTTTGGTTGGATTCTGTGGCATTCTTGGGACATGTGGTATCCGGAGAGGGTATCAAGGTGGATCCTAAGAAGATTGAGGTAGTTCAGAGTTGGCCACGCCCTACTTCAGCTACAGAGATCAGGAGCTTCTTGGGCCTGGCAGGTTATTATCGCCGATTTGTGGAGGGTTTTTTATCCATTGCAGCTCCTCTGAGTAGATTGACTCAGAAGAATGCCCCATTCCGATGGTCCGACGAGTGTGAGGCGAGTTTTTAGAAGCTCAAGACTAATAACCCAACGAGGTTAGTGTCGAATCTCACAAGGAATAGGCTTGAAAAGGTTACTTTGGTAGTGTGATTCTTAACTCAAATCGTATCTCTATTTCGTTAATGTAACAAGAATATGGGAATTGATTGTGTAATGATTAAATTGTAGTAGTAACAAATATGATTAGTTAGAGTTGTAATTAATGTGATTAACTAAACCAAGGTTGTGTCCCCTTCAATGAAATGTAATGCTATTGGGTATTAATATGATATATTTCTAATGGAAGGTCCTTTAGATATGCAAATAATTTCTAAATGACTACCCACTATTTTCCAATAGTTGGGTAGCATTTCCTCTTTATGATTTTCCCAAATATAAAAGAGTTGCAATGAAGAGTAATCAATTAATGCCAAATAAAACCCACGTATCCCTAAGCGATTCTATTAAACAAGGTTTAAAGCCTTGAGTCTTTGGTATTGTCTCCTACCTATTCTAACTCACTTTTCCAAGCTAAGAAAGAATTAATGACACTTGTTAATGTTTGCAACCACCAACAATAAATTAAGAATGAGAAGTAAATAAATATCAACCAACCATTATATATATATATTCAATGTTAAATACCTAATAACATAACACCCATTTATGGTCCACAACCTTAGTATTTAAAACTAGCTACTCATACTACAAGATAAAGAGATAAGAGTATTTAATGCCATGAATGCTTACAAAACACAAGAATCTTCACTTCTAAAGCTTCCAAAAAAAGGAATATTCAAAGGGTGTGTTGTATCTCTAAAACCAGACAAGAATGACCCAAAAAATCCAAATAAATCTATTTATAGTGGGATAAAAATCGGGATAAAAAACGGACAAAATTGCCCTTTCAGGTCAGCTATGCGACCGAATTCTTGTCGCAGAACAAGAATGCGGTTCACATTCTTCACAGCACCATCGCAGATGCAAACCCTAGGTTTCAGGTGCTTCGCCGCATTATTGATATGCGTTCCGCATTGTTGTTATGCGACCGCAGAGTTGCATCGCATTTCTAAGATTGGCTTCTGGGGTTGGAGGTCTGCGGTCCATTATGCGGCTCGCAAACACGTTATGCGATCGCATAAATGACCGCATTTTTGCTCTTGAATTTTTCCAATCTTTCTGTTGAATTGTGCGGTCTAGCTTTGCATTTTGCGATCCGCAGAGTGGATATGCGGTACCCTCCTGCTCATTATGCGATCGTATTTAGCCCTTTTCCTCACTTTTTTTAGCTTTTTGATCTCTTTTCATGTTCTTGAGCGTTTAGCCTCATGTACTGCAAAACATCAAAATTCCATAAGTATAAAAGGTAATTGCTCTTAAAAACAAGCTACAATCTAAGCAATTTGGTAATAATGCTTAAACTCTTGCTTGTCCTCAAGAAACTAAAATGACTCTATCCTAACCTAGACGCCAACTACAAGACCGGAACCAATAATGACCAAGGACATTGTTAATTGCTAGTACCACAAGCATGCATTTTCATTTATTCACCCTTCATGAACAGTCACTGCTATTTACAATAAAACTAATCAACTCGTGAACTTTGGGCCTCGACTAATTTGACAAGATGTTACTCTCAGCTGAGTGATTCGAATCCGACTTCAAGAACTCAACTACTGTCAAACTTCACAGTACAAGTGCCCTTACCAGAAAGAAAGAGAGTCCCAACTCACAATATTTACAATGACAACAACAAGGGACATATTTACAAAGATACTCACATTCACAAAGAGTTTCAAGTGTCACGACTCATCATACCATAGGCTTGCCCTTATTTTAATTCGTTGCCCATTTAAGAACATTCGGTTGGAGATCCCATAAGGACTTTTTAGCTTGTAATGTAGGTTTAGGGAAGGGTTGGATGATCATTTGGGTACAAGTGACTACACCCTCCTTGAACACTACTCACATAATTCTCTTTCAGTGCCCTTTGCTTCCTTTCAACCCCTATAGCCTTATTGGCATTTTGTTACCAACGTAGAACTACGTGAAATACCTCACTAAATCTCTTCAAAGCTCCCATGTTTATTTACATACATATCTTTCTCTTCTTTTTTTTTCTTTTGGAGCTTGAATAGTTTTCAAATGAATCTTTTGAGGTATATGTTCTACACTCAATGCACAACCTTACCAATCTACACTTTGACACCAAACCCCCAAATTAGGCTTTTTGCCTTATTTTCAATATTCAAGGAGGGACGAGTTCCAAAGAGGGAATTATTTTGCAAAACAGGAAATTGTAATGAGGTGTCCAACAAAAAGGCTAAAGGCTCAAATGGGTAACTAGTGATAATCATGAGAACATTGGGTAGCTTGAAAGGCTTAATGGGCTTTTCAATATCACAAAGAATGCCTAAGGTCATTTCTCCAACTAAATGCACTTATTATTAGCATCGAAAACCAACAGGGAAAGTTCTAGATGACATAAGTAAACACAAGAATTATTGATACAAAATCTAACACACACGGCACATGACTGTTTGGCTCAACATCGTTTTAGCTCATGAGTCAAGGCTTGACAACTTGAAGCTTTCATCATATTTACATGTATAATTCTAAGTGCACATAGAGTCAAAAAGCAAGCCTCAAGTTCACATAGTTGATTGCCTTTTCGACACAAAATACTCTTTTTTTTATACAGTACGGGTATTGATTATTTACAAACACACATGCTTGAGACTAAACAATTACACCAAACCGGTCAATACGTTTCATCCTAGTGCCATGGTTCTATTATTACACCCTTGGAAAAGAACCTAGCGAAGAAAAACCAAGGGGGATTCATTGCTAATTACTACTGATGACTATCTACTTGTTTTATTTTTATTTTTTATATACATATAGATATCATATGTACGAACATAACACAAGTTAACGGTCAACAACATAAGTATGTATAAGAGTTTACCGATAAACTTAAAAAAGAAAATCACATATAACATAAAGGGAAAACAAGTGCAAGAGTTTGATGCATAGGTTTTCAAAAAAGCTATACACATACAAGGCTACCCTGTCAGTATCTTCCGCTTTTCAAGCCCAGCTTTATACAGAGATCTGGAGTTAGGGAGAGGGAACCGAAGCTGATAATCATCACCCTGTTTCCTCCGTGCCTCGGCCATTAGATTAACCTCCGGCAAACTTTACTCCTCATCATACTGGGAGGAACTTTCATCAACAGATTGTGGAGGTGTTTGACGTGCACGTTTTGCCAGAGGTGTTTGCCGGCTTGAGGATGCCTTTTACTGGCGGAAGGTATATGTTTGTGAGGCATATCTACAAAGACAAAATGTGTGAATGGTGTAGCCGACAAAAGAAAGAAAGAAAAAGAAGAAAGAAGATAAATTTAACTGGAAAAATTCACTATGCGACAGGTTATGCGATCGCATAACCACTATGCGAACTGCAAACCAGTCGCAGAATAACAATGTGCTGTGAATGAGTGATTATGCGGTGACTTCTGTAATCCCATATACATTATGCGGTTCGCAAAGGCATCGCAGAATCAACTATCAAAAATAACTTACCACATTATGCGATTGCATAGTCGACCGCAAAGGTAACTCTGCGATCGCAGACATGCCGCAAACACCACACTAGAACAAATGTGGACTGTGGAGGTATGCGACGCACCTGCGGTCCGCATATCAACTATGCGATCGCAGATGTGTCGCATTATGTTGTATTCCTCACCTCACCTAGGGTTCCCAATGCGACAAAGATGCGGTCCGCATAACCAGTATGCAGACCGCAGAACTCGTCGTTTTCACAGTTAATCTTAACCCTACAATGGTGATCTTAAAGTCAGGATTCCTCACCAACCTATTTACAGATTTTCAAGATATAACCCCCCCCCCCCCC
>ML251076.1:38000-69717 GCA_005239495.1 Nicotiana undulata | reverse complement strand
CCGGATTCCCCCCCAACCCATTTAAAAATTTTCAAAAAATAACCCCCCCCCCCCCCCAAAAATAGCTTATACACTCTAGGAAGAGCAGGATTGAACCACAATATTCGAAAGCAACCACAACAAACAAGAGAAAAAAAACACAGACATTTACACTTATCCTACAAGAAATTACACGAAATGGAGAGTAGAAAAGGTAAACTTACCAGGAGAGGAATAAGTAAGATTGAACAATAACACTGTACGTGATCCTCAAAGACGTTTTTAACCAAGGGCTTGCGAATTCAATTGACCGTTTCACAGTTGTTTTGCTTTCCCTCTTCTCTTTCCTTTTTTGTTTTGTTTGGTTGTGTGTTAGTGAGGATGAACGGTTAGTGAGACGTGGGGGGGTTAGAAATGTGAAACGGGGTAGGGAACTTACCTGGCCGATATGCGATGGACGAGGTACCGCATTGCTTAGTATGCGATGACATAGTGCACAGTGGAATCGCGTTTCAGCCCTCCGAAAATGCCCAACTAACTGCCCAGGTTTGTGATGAGAATGCGGTACGCATAGTTACAATGCGATCGCATTTGTGTCGTAGACTGGGCAATTTTTTCCAGCTTCCCTTTCACTTGTAATTCTACCCTGTTTTTGTGGTCTTTTGAACCACCTGCACTATAACACACACTTTAAATTGCTCAAAGAACCCTATTTACTCAAAAACCAAAATTTAAAAGACAAAAGGGTGTTACCACACATGGGTTGCCTCCTATGAAGCGCTTGATTTATCGTCGCAACACGACGAAGTTGGAATTCTTGCGAAGTCATTCATCGATAGGACAATGACCATCCTTAAGAGCCAATTGCTCTATCACATGCCTCTCTCTATCTGTGCCCAAGTAGTGTTTGATGTGTTGGCCATTTACTTTGAACGTGCGGAGCCCGTCCTCATTTTCTAATTCCACAGCGCCAAATGGGGATACATCTACCACTTTGAAAGGACCGAACCATTTGGATTTTAGCTTGCCCGGAAACAGTTTGAGTCTTGAGTTGAAAAACAACACCAAGTCACCGGATTTGAACTCCCATTTCAAAATCTTCTTGTCATGGACAAATTTCATTCTTTCCTTATACACAACTGCACTTTCATAAACATGGAAATGGAATTCCTCCATTTCGTTGAATTGAGTTAGCCTCAAATTTTCAGCTTCAGTCCAGTCCAAGTTCAACTTCTTCAGAGCCCACATGGCTTTATGCTCCAATTCCACAGGTAGATGACAAGATTTACCGAACACTAACCGGTAGGGAGAAGTACCAATGGGAGTTTTATAGGCCGTACGGTATGCCCACAATGCATCATCTAGCTTCCTTAACCAGTCAGTCCTGTTTGCATTAATCGTCTTCGCTAGGATGTTCTTGATCTCCCGGTTGGAGACTGATACCTGGCCACTTGATTGGGGATGATAAAGCGTTTCCACCTTATGCTTGACACCATATTTCTCTAACATCCCAGTGAAAGTCTTGTTGCAAAAATGAGAACCACCATCACTGAGAATGGCCCTGGAAGTGCCAAACCGCGTGAATATGTTTTTCTTTAAGAATGCGGTCACACTCCTTGCCTCATTGTTTGGAAAGGCAATATCTTCAACCCATTTGGACACGTAGTCCACAACTACCAGAATGTACTTCATACCACAATAACTCACAAAGGGCCCCATAAAGTCGATGCCCCACACATCAAAAATTTCAATCTCCATCACAAAGTTCATAGGCATTTCATGTCGCTTGTAGAGTGATCCCTGTCTCTGGAATTGGTCATAAGATTTGACCATTTGGTTGGCATCATGATAGAGGGATGACCAATAATAACCACATTCAAGCACTTTTTCCCCCGTCCGATTACCTCCGTGATGACCACCAACCGGTGAGTCATGGCAAGCCTTTAGTATTTGCATCATTTCTTCTTCTGGGACACACCTTCTAATAATGTTGTCTGCACAGATACGGAACAAGAATGGCTCCTCCCAATAATATTGTCGACACTCCCTTAAGAATTTCTTCTTTTGATATGCTTCTAGATCATCCGAGATTAGGTCACTAACCAAGTAATTGGCAATGTCGGCGTACCAAGGAGTGGTTGAAGAAAATAGTGCCAAGATATGGTCATCGGGAAAGGAATCATTGATATCAAGATCATCCTATGGTCGCCCGTCTTCTTCAAGTCTAGAGAGGTGGTCCGCCACTTGGTTCTCGGTGCCCTTTCGGTCCTTGACTTCAAAATCAAATTCTTGTAACAAGAGGACCCATCGGATTAGTCTTGGCTTGGCATATTTCTTTGCCATGAGGTAGGGGTGTACATAGGTCGGGTTGGCTCGGATTTTCTAATTACCAAACCAAACCAATTGTATCGGGTTATTAAAATTAAATACCAAACCAAACCAATAAAAGTCGGGTTTTTTAATCTCGATTTTTCTCGGATTTTTCGGGTTTTCGGGTTTTTTTTCATAAAGTCTTCATATCACAAAATGTAAAATTTGTGCTCTGCATATTTCTTTAATCCTAGTAAGACAGAACTATATAAGGTGTTTTCAGTAAAATAACATAAATATGAGATGAGTCATGGCATTGTACTAAAATATTCAACAATAAAGATAATAAAATTGCATAAAAGAAATATTATTAATAAACCATAATGTAAACAAACATAATTTATAATTATGACTAATAAGTACTATATTTACATGAATACCACTAAAAACAATAAGTTATACATTTATCTAAACAATGGGAAAACTAAAAAATAGATATTCAACACTATTTTCATTTACAATCGAATTGAATGTCTTTAATTAGCATTAGTATTGATTTGATTTTGGTTTAAGATTTATTTGAGCTACTAACATTTATGTACTATAAAACTTATAAGAGCATCCAAAAATTATAAGCCCAAGTTTGATATAATACGTTACAAGATAAAACTATGAAAAAGCTCAAGAAATATTTATAAACTACACACTATCATAAATATTTTATGAATTAAATATATTTAAAAAATTTATACATATAATGTCGGGTTGGTTTGGTTCGGTTTGACTTTTTTTAGTTAAAATCAAACCAAACCAAACACGGTCGGGTTTTTTTTCCAGACACCAAACCAAATCAAACCAAACCATAGTCGGGTTTTTTTTCTCGGTTTGACTCGGATTATCGGGTTGGTGCGGTTTGTCGGTTTCATTTGTACACCTCTACCATGAGATATCGAAGAGTGGCATGGTCGGTGTAGACCACCACCTTGGATCCCAACAAATAAGCTCGAAATTTGCCGAAAGCATACACAATGGAAAAAAGCTCTTGCTCCATCACCGTATAGTTCATTTGTGCACCGTTGAGGGTATTGCTTGCATAATACACCGGATGAAGAACTTTGTTGTGTCGTTGACCCATAACCGCTCCAATTGCTACACCACTGGCGTCAGACATGAGCTCAAATGGAAGAGACCAATCCGGTGTGACAATAATGGGTGTCGTGGTGAGCTTCTCCTTGAGCTCCTCGAATGCTTTGATACACTTGTCATCGAACACAAACTTGGCATATTTTTCAAGCATCTTGCACATAGGATTTGCAATTTTGGAAAAGTCCTTGATGAATTGCCGATAGAATACGACATGCCCAAGAAAGCTTCGAATACCCTTAACCGAAATTGGTGGGGGGAGTTTGGAAATGATCTCAATCTTTGCCCGATCGACTTCAATGCCAATTTTTGAAATTTTATGCCCTAAGACAATGCCCTCGTCAACCATGAAGTGACATTTTTTTCCAATTGAGCACGAGATTGGTCTCCTCACATCTTTTAAGCACTTGTCTAAGGTTGTCAAGACAATGCTCGATGGAGTCACCGACCACAGAAAAATTATCCATGAAAACTTCTAGGAAGTCTCCCACCATGTCGGAGAAAATGGACATCATGCATTGTTGAAATGTGGCCGGAGCGTTGCACAAACCAAAGGGCATCAAACTAAAGGCAAAGGTTCCATACGGGCAAGTGAAGGTGGTTTTCTCTTGATCTTCCAAGGCTATGTTAATTTGATTGTAGACGGAATACCCATCGAGGAAGCAATAGAAGGATCTTCCTGCTAGCCGATCAAGCATTTGATCAATAAAAGGCATAGGGAAATGATCCTTGCAAGTGGAATTTTTGAGCTTTCGGTAGTCCATGCATACTCTCCATCCGGTGACTGTCCGAGTAGGATAAGTTCATTTTTTCGTTGTGAATCACCGTCATGCCTCCCTTCTTTGTCACACATTGTACCGGACTCACCCACGGACTATCCGCAATGGGGTAGACAACCCTAGCATCCAACTATTTGATTATCTCCTTTTTTACCACCTCTTGCATTGAAGGATTTAATCTTCTTTGATGTTCCACACTTGGTTTGCTCCCTTCTTCCAATTGAATTTTTGCTCGCATATCCCGGTGGGGATTCCCCGGATGTCTGCTATTGTCCATCTGAGTGCTTGTCGGTGCTCTTGCAAGACATTCAACAATTCAGCAACCTGCACATCATTCAACAAAGAAGACACGATTACCGGTAAAGTGTTATTAGAGCCAAGAAATTTGTACCTCAAGTGTGATGGAAGTGGTTTGAGCTCAAGGTGTGGTGGCTCAATGATTGACGGCTTGGCGGGAGGGGTAGCACGATTCTCTAAGTCAAGAGAAAGCTTCTTTGGTGCATATGTATAAGACCCACGTCCTTTCAATGCATTTACTATCTCCACATACCCCTCAATGTTTTCACCATCAAAGTTCACCAAGATTGCCGCCAATGCCTCGCCGATACATTCTTCTTCCATCTTCATCTCAATGTCATCTTCAACCTCATCAACAACATCAATTACCGAGATTCCCTCGTATGCGCTTGGCAATTTCAACCCCTTGCTAGCTTGGAAGCTGACTTCCTCATCATTAACTCGGAACTTGATTTCATGTCGTTCTGAATCCATTAAAGCTCTTCCCATCGCAAGGGATGGTCTTCCTAAAATGATAGGAATCTCTTTGTCCACCGCACAATCCAAGATGATAAAATCAGTGGGGAGAAGGAATTTCCCTACCTTCACCAAGACGTCATCAATAATGCCCACGGGTTTCTTAATTGATCGATCGGCCATTTGTAATCGCATGCTAGTTAGTCTTGGCAACCCCAATCCCTCTTGCTTGTACATAGCAAGAGGCATCAAATTTATACTAGCACCGTTGTCACAAAGTGATCTAACAAAATCTCTCAAACCAATGGTGCATGGGATAGTGAAAGCCTTCGGGTCTCCCTTTTTCTCCACAATTGTTGTAGCAATTATCGAACTTACCCGATGAGTCAAGTTCACCACCTCATTCTTTGTTTTTCTCTTCTTTGTCATCAACTCCTTCAAGTACTTGGAAAATCCCGGCATTTCTTGGAAAGCCTCCAAGAATGGGATGTTCACCGACAATTGTTTCAAGATGTCATAGAACTTTTCAAACTTTCCATCATCCACCCTTCGTGTAAGACTTTGAGGGAATGGAGGAATATGTCGTGGAATTGGTGGAGGAGCTTTTGGGGTCTCCTTCACCTCTTACGTAACCTCTCCGTGCTTTGCTCTTTGAATCTTTACCTCTTGGGAGGCATTTTCAACTTCCACCACAACCGGCAACTCACTTTGGACCTCCGCCTCTTGTTCAAGATTTTCAATATCAACCACTTGTTCCTCTTCATTTTGGGGCACCTTACCTCTTCGAGTGGTGATGGACATACAATGAGAAGATGGTCCGCTAGTACCACCTTTAGGGTTAACAATGGTATCACTAGGAAGAATGTCTTTATGCTTGGGAATGTTTTCTCGTGACAAATCTCTCATTTGCAATTCAAGCTTTTGGATTGAGGCGGTGTGTGAGCTCACTACCTCGGACATATTTTTCATTGTTGCATCATTTCTCTCTTGATTTTGCAAAATTCTCTCTAGCATCCCTTCCATCTTGGACTCATTTGAAGGCCCCTCCTTATATTGTGAAGAGTTGGAATATTGCCCTCTTGGTGGAACATAAGAATTTGAACTTCTATTGGAATAATTATTGTTGTTGTTGTTCCAAGATTCTTGTCCACTTTGATCATTGCGCCAATTTTGTTGGCCTTGCCCTTGCGGGTTTGGCCTCCAATTGCTTTGTTGGAGAAAACCACCTTGAGAGTTTTGGACATAATTTTCTTCTTTAAAATATTGATTCCCCATTGATTGCATGTCTTCCACCATATGCACCTTCTTCGTTTGACTTTAAGTGAACATTTTTGTCAATACATCAATGTTCGTAGCAAGATCGGCAATCAATTCGTCTCTCTCTTGATTTTCTTTTATCATGTTTGTAAGAGAGGGAGTACCATAGGAAATTCCGCCACTTGTATCCTCTGAATGCCATGCTTGATTGTGCTTAGCGATTTTGTCTAGAATTCGAGTGATCCTAGCGAATGACTTATCCATGAAGGAACCATCCGCGGCATTTTTGGCAATTGATTGGGAGAGTGGGTCCAAACCCATATTAAATTTCTCCATCAAGATATGGTCTGGGAACCCTTGATTTGGTGATCTCACAAGGTATAATTTGAACCGATCCCATTCCTCATGTAAATGTTCCCCTGGCAATTGCTTGAAGAAAAAGATTTTATCTCTAAGCTCCGACTTCTTGCTATCTGGAAACCACTTTGACAAAAAGGCTCGGACAAGATCAGGCCATGTTGTGATGGTTTGAGGAGGTAAGTTTTGAAGCAATTTCTTTGCCTCTCCTGCCAATGAGTACTTGAATACCCGCAACTCAAAGCATCGTCCGTCACATTGGTTTGTTTGTGCATGGCGCACACACCCAAGAAGTTCCTTAGGTGTTGCGTAGGATCATCATCTGTTGAATTGTGCAACAATCCCTCCGCTTTGAGAATTAGAATTATTCCATGATCCACTTTGAATGTAGATGCACCAACCACCGGAGGGGGATAACATTGGTGCCGTCAATGTATTCTTCAATATCGGCGAAAGGGTTCTCCTCTTCATCATAATCCACGTCGTCCATTGTTACCTAGCACACCCAAAAAAACGAGCAACATGTGATGGAATAGACAAAGATATAAAGTAAAGTACACACTATCTAGTAATTTCAAGATCGTATTCCCCGGCAACGGCGCCAAAATTTGATACGCTCAAATAACACTTTAAAACTGGTGTAAAGCGGTCAAAGTCAAATATAATAACCCAACGAGGTTGTGGTCGAATCCCACAGGAAATAGGCGTGAAAAGGTTATTTTGGTAGTGTGATTCTTAACTCAAATCGTATCTCTATTCCGTTAATGTAACAAGAATATGGGAATTGATTGTGTAATGATTAAATTGTAGTAGTAACAAATATGATTAATTAGAGTTGTAATTAATGTGATTAACTAAACCAAGGTTTTGTCCCCTTCAATGAAATGTAATGCTAATGGATATTAATATGATATATTTCTAATGGAAGGTCCTTTAGATACGCAAATGATTTCTAAATGACTACCCACTATTTTTCAATAGTTGGGTAGTATTTCCTCTTTATGATTTTCCCAAATATAAAAGAGTTGCAATGAAGAGTAATCAATTAATGCCAAATAAAACCCACTTATCCCTAAGCGATTCTATTAAACAAGGTTTAAAGCCTTGAGTCTTTGATATTTACTCCTACCAATTCTAACTCACTTTTCCAAGCTAAGAAAGAATTAATGGCACTTGTTAATGTTTGCAACCACCAACAATAAATGAAGAATGAGAAGTAAATAAATATCAACCAACCATTATATATATATTCAATGTTAAATACCCAATAACATAACACCCATTTAGGGTCCACAACCTTAGTATTTAAAACTAGCTACTCATACTACAAGATAAAGAGATAAGAGTATTTAATGCCATGAATGCTTACAAAACACAAGAATCTTCACTTCTAAAACTTCCAAAAAAAGGAATATTCAAAGGGTGTGTTGTAGCTCTAAAACCAGACAAGAATGACCCACAAAACCCAAATAAATCTATTTATAGTGGGCTAAAAATCGGGATAAAACGGACAAAATTGACGTTTCAGCTCAGCTATGTGACCGCATTATTGTCGCAGAACAAGAATGCGGTTCGCATTCTTCACAGCACCACCGCAAATTCTAACCCTAGGTTTCAGGTGCTTCGCCGCATTGGTGATATGCGGTCCGCATTGTTGATATGAGACCGCAGAGTTGCATCGCATTTCTGATCTTGGCTTCTGGGGTTGGAGGTCTGCGGTCCATTATGCGGCTCGCAAACACATTATGCGATCACATAATGGACCGCATTTTTGCTCTTGAATTTTGCCAAACTTTCTGTTGAATTGTGCGGTCCGCAGAGTGGATATGGGGTACCCTCCTGCTCATTATGCGATCGCATTTAGCTCTTTTCCTCACTTTTTATAGATTTTTGATCTTTTTTCATGTTCTTGAGCGTTTAGGCCTCATGCACTGCAAAACATCAAAATTCCATAAGTATAAAAGGTAATTGCTCTTAAAAACAAGCTACAATCTAAGCAATTTGGTATTAAATGTGCCGAAATATTCCGGCACATCAAAGACAACATTGACCTCAGCACCAGTTCTAGTATTGCCTTCCGGTTATGGGATGTATACAGTTTATTGCGACGCTTCACGCGTTGGTTTGGGATGTGTGTTGATGCATGAGGGGTGAGTTATTGAATATGCTTCTCGCCAGTTGAAGGTTCATGAGAAGAATTACCCTGTGCACGACTTGGAGTTGGCGGCGATTGTTCATGCTCTTAAGATTTGGAGGCAGTACTTGTATGGGGTGCCTTGTGAGATTTATACAGACCACCGCAACTTGCAACACTTGTTCAAGCAGAGGGATCTTAATTTGAGGCAGCGCAGGTGGCTTGAGTTGCTGAAGGATTATGACATCACCATTCTTTATCATCCGGGCAAGGCGAATGTTGTTGCAGATGCCTTAAGACGAAAGGTGGAGAGTATGGGTAGCTTGGCTTACATTTCAGCGGAGGAGATACCTCTAGCTTAGGACATTCAGTCCTTGGATAATCACTTGGTGAGGTTGGACCTTTCAGATCCCAGCAGAGTTCTTCCGCGTGTGGTTTCTCAATCTTCATTATTGGGGGAGATCATGGCTCGGTAGTTTGATGATCCGCACTTGGTGGATCTCTGGAAGACAGTGGTACAGGGTGGTGCCACTGAGGTTTCTATTGGCGAGGATGGTGTTCTGAGACTTCAGGGTCGCTTATGTGTCCCTAACATTGATGGCCTGAGGGAGAGGATTCTAGAGGAGGCTCATAGTTCACAGTATTCTATTCATCCTGGTGATACGAAGATGTATCGTGACTTGAGGCAACACTACTGGTGGAGGCGAATGAAGAAAGACATAGTGGAGTATGTGGTGAGGTGTCTAAATTACCAGCAGGTTAAGTATGAGCACCAGAGGCCAGGAGGCCAACGTCAGCAGATGCCTATACTTGAGTGGAAATGGGAGCGTATCACTATGGACTTCGTAGTTGGGTTGCCTCGGACTCTGCGGAAGGTTGATGCGGTTTGGGTCATCGTGGACAGGTTGACCAAGTCGACGCATTTCATTCCAGTAGCTACTACTTATACTTCTGAGAGGTTGGCCTAGATCTACATTCGGGAGATAGTTCGGTTGCACGGTGTGCCTGTGTCCATTATATCAGATCGAGGTCCTCAGTTCACCTTGCACTTTTGGAGAGCAGTACAGAGTGAGTTAGGCACCCGGGTAGAGCTCAGCACAACATTCCACCCTTAGACCGACGGACAGTCAGAGTGATCAGTATAGATATTGGAGTACATACTCAGAGCATGTGTGATTGACTTTGGAGGGCAGTGGGACCAGTTCTTACCTTTGGCCGAGTTTGCTTATAATAACAGTTATCGGTCCAGCATTGACATGGCTCCATTTGAGGCTTTGTATGGTCGGCGATGTCGTTCTCCCATCGGGTGGTTTGATCTTGGCGAGGCTAAGTTATATGGCACCGACCTGGTGAAGGATGCTTTGGAGAAGGTGAAGTTAATTCAAGAGAGACTTCGCAGATCACATTCCATACAGAAGAGTTACACGGATCAGAAGGCGCACGCCGTATCATTTATGGAGGGCGAGAAGGTTTTGTTGAAGGTCTCGCCGATGAAGGGTCTTATGAGGTTTGGGAAGAAGGGCAAGCTGAGCCCAAGGTTTATAGGACCATTTGAGGTGTTGAGATGAGTTGGGGAGGTTGCTTACGATCTTGCTTTAACCCCTAGTTTATCAGGGGTTCATCCGGTCTTTCATGTGTCCATGCTCTGGAGATACCACAACGACTTCTTTCAAGTGGTAGATTTTAGCACCATTCAGCTAGATAAGAGGTTGGGCTACGAGGAGGAGCCAGTTGCTATCATTGCCTGGCAGGATCGCCAGTTGAGGTCCAAGAGGGTTTCCGCCGTAAAGGTCCAGTGGAGGGGCCAAACAGTCGAGGACGCGACTTGGGAGTACTAGGAGGACATGCGGAGCAGATATCCACACCTATTCAGCACTCCAGGTATGATTCTAGACCCATTCGAGGACAAATGTTTGTTTAAGAGGTGGAGGATGTAACGACCCGATCGGTCGTTTTGCGTTCTAGAACCTCGTGCCCCTAAATGAGACTTCCCGTAGTGGCTTTTACTGATTTATGACTTGCGGGGATGGGTGGTTCGAGGTTTGGAAGAGTTTGGAGTGGTATAGGAACACTTAGTTCCTTAAGGTTGGCCTTAAAGGCCAAGTTTGACTTCGGTCAATATTTTTAGTAAACGACTTCGGAATCGAGATTCAAAGGTTCCAGTAGGTTCGAATGATGATTTCGGACTTGGGCGTATGTTCGGAACGGGTTTTGGATGACCGGGAGCATTTCAGCGCCAAATAGTGAAATAAGAGTTTCCTTAAGTTCAAATTGAGGTTTGGAACGCGTTTTTGTGTTATCGAGGTCCAAATAGAATTCCGAGACCGGGAATAGTTCCGTTATGTCATTTATGACTTGCTTGCGAAATTTGGGGTCATTCCGAGTAGTATAGGTAGGTTTGGCGTATTGAAAGCGAATCCTAGAACTTGAAGTTCAAAGTTTGATTCAATTTGGTTTTGGGGTATGATTTTTAGATTTAGCGTTGTTTCGGACGTTACGAAGGCTCGAGCGAGTTCGTATTATGATTTAGGACTTGTTGGTATATTTGGACGGAGTTATGGGTGGGCTCCGGATGCCATTCGGACATCGCACGAGGACAAAAATTAGCTTTAAAGGACTGCTGGTGCACCAGATCTGGTGCGACCGCACCTGCGGAAGGCTAGCCGCAGTTGCGAGACCGCTTGTGCGACCCTAGGGGGAGTTGCCCAGTTCCGCAGGTGCGACCACCGGCCCCCTTTCCATTTTCTGCAGGTGTGACCACCGACCCCATTTCCATTTTCCGCAGGTGAGACAACCGGCCCCCTTTCCATTTTCCATAGGTGCGAGAATCTTCTCGCAGGTGCGAGACCACATGTGCGGTCCTCGAGCCGCAAGTGCGAAAATCCTGTAGGAAGTGAGGTTTGTTTTTATATACGGGACTTAGCCAATTTTGAACAACTATTCTTCATCTTGGGAGATTTGGCAGCTGGTAAAAGAGGGATTTGGACCTAGCAAGTGAAAAGTAAGAGATTCCTACTATAAATTAAGTTTAATACTTGAATTCTTAGGTAGATTAACACATTAAATTAGTTGACATCATGGGATTAGAGTAAAACCTAGGGTTTTAATAAAAAAATGAGAATTTACCAAGGAATATGTTATTAAATCATGCAAAAACTATATAATATTGATCCTTAGGTTATGTGTGATTGTTTTCCTTGAAAATTTCCGTAATCCGAGCATGTGGGTCCGGGAGTGTATTTTGGGATTTTGCAATTTAGGTTGAAGGAATCAGTTAAATATGAGAATTTTAGACTTTTGAGTTTGGATTGATTTATTTATGCGATGTTTGGCTAGTTTCGAGTCCTTGGGCGACGAATTTGGAGTTTTGGGCGCGTTCTTGACCTGGGAAGAAGGTTTGACACGAGGTAAGTCTCCTTTCTAACCTTGTAAGAGGGAATTGTCCCCATAAGTGAATATAAATAATAGCATGTCTTTATTTGTAGGGGCTACGCACGCACGAAGTAACGAGAGTCCGTGCGTAGCTACTATTATGTCATGTCGGGGAGTTTAGGATTCACAAGCATGCTTTATGTGCCGTATCTAAAATCTTAAAATGTTAATCTAGGTTTCCTAATGTCCTTGAATTATTAAGTGAACATCTAGTAGGTTACATTCTGCAATTTGTATTATTGAATCCTTCTCTATAAGTATCCTCTACTGAATTTCCTGATTTCCTGTTAATTATGTGTAAATATATGGGTACCCGCGTCGCATGTATGATTCGCGAGCGGAGTATCCCTACTATTATGTCAACCGTGTTGCATGTGCGATTCATGAGCAGTATAATAGATGCATCTATGGTTCGATCCGTTCGACCCTTCGGCAGTGCACATTTATTTTCGCGTCGTATCAGTCGTACGTTCCCGTCATGTTATGTGTTTGTTAGTTGTTTGGGTGTTCTGTGATTATGTATCTGTTGAATATCTGAAAAAGGAAAACTAGGTAATTTGTATGCTAGAGAACTTGACACGTAAAGGTATTTGTAAAGGATATTTGATGTCCCTGTCTTTATTATTATTCATGATTGCTATTCCTGTTTAGCCTTATATTTAAAACATATTATCTTGATCCTAGTAAGTGTCACGTCGACCTCTCGTCACTACTTCTTCGAGATTAGACTGGATACTTACTGGGTACATATTGTTTATTTACTCATGCTACGCTTTTGTTCTTAATTGTACATGTTCTGAGGCAGGTGCATCTGCGTATCAGTCCGGAGTTCGTCCCTGATATATACCTGGTCCAGACTTCATGGTGAGCTGCTCCTCTTGACGACACTCGGCAGCACTATGGAGTCTTCTTTTGTTATTCTGTCTATTCCTTTTCATACAGTAGGACAACCTATTACTTCTTTTATTTTTACTCTACTAGTATGCATGTAGACTTGTGACACTAGTTCCTGGCACACACGTTAGTAGACATTATTTTTGGGATGTAAATATTGAATTATGACTTCTGTGGCTATTTCTGCTTAAAATTATCTAAGTTATTCGTTTACCTAATGTCTTAAATTTAAATTAAGTAAATGATGGAAAACGATTTGGTAAATTTAAAGAAACTTACTGGTAGATTTATGTTGGCTTGCCTGACTACGGTGTTGGGCGTCATCGCGACCTGAGTTAGGATTTGGGTCGTGACATAAAACTCAAGTAAACTCTAACCAAGCCTTAAAATTTAATTGTTAATTAAACGTTAGTCATCTCCAAATTCTTACCATTTAAGATAAATATATTATAAGCAAGTAGATTTTGGGAGAACTATGAGTAACAAATGACTAATGGTAAAAGTTAACTATTTGGTGAAGGAGAATTTGATGTCAAACCTGTTTGTTTAACAGAGAAGTGCAAAGATTGATGGAGAATGTCATGGGGCTTTGATTTTTAAAGAGAACAAATTTAAACAGTGCAACTGTTGGGATATGATCATTTTTTCTCTTTGCGTCCGTCGCCAAGCACCCACACTACTAGAAATTCGGCAAAAATCGATCAAGAAATCGATCAACTTTGATCGATCAAAAAACTGACCAACTTTGGTCGGTTTTTCTTTGGCGCAAAAATGCGAGAAACTATTTTTGAGTCCCGCGAATTTAGTTTTCAAGAAACCAACCAACTTTGGTCGGTTTTTTAATTATAATAAATAAAAATTAATATTAAAAAACCCGACCAACTTTGGTCGGTAATTTTATTTTTTAATAAAACCGACCAACTTTGATCGGTTATTTTCTTGCGAAAATACAATTAAAGAGTATAAATAAATAAAAAAGACAATCTTAAGACAAAATGCACAAATGGTCTAGTGGTAGAATAGTATCCTGCAACAGTACAGACCCCGGTTCAATTCCTAGATGACGAATCTTTTGATTACAATAATTAAAATACCGACCAACTTTGGTCGACTTTTTTGTTGCAATCTGTTTTTGAATTTAATTGACCGACCAACTTTGGTCGGTTTTTAGCGAATTTCTAATAGTGTTAGGGAAGGAGGAAGCGCTTTAGATGGCCACGTGTAGTGTGTAATTATAGGGTTTTTTATTTCTTAATAAAGTTAATCTTATAAGGGTAAATTTGTAATTTGACTTTCAACTTAAGAGCTTGTTGTTTTTAATATACTAGTTTCTCGGCACGTGCGTTGTACACGTGCGTTGTACATGTACGCCAAATAAAGCTACTCAGCTTCTTATTGTATGATTTATCTAATAGCCTCAAGTATGTATGTGTTTATATATAGTACTCTTTCTTCTAAGCATATTGAACCACCCAAAAAGAATTTCTAGTTTTCCTACTCAAAATTTGAAAGATAAATTTGGTATTTGACAAAATCTGAGTCAATACCCAATGGAGCAAAAGATTAAAAACACCAAAAGGAAATTAAAAGTTTTACTTTAACAACCCAGTAATTATCATTTTTAGAAAATAAAAGAGAGATTTAACTATAATTTCTTTACTATATCTAACTATAGTTTCTCCCTTTGGACCAATCAGTCCCATATTTTTCACTTCTATTTGAGATGCTGTCACGATCCCAAAACTACCCCTGACCGTGATGGCGCCTATCGAGATACTAGGCCAGCTAATTAGATTTTTCAAACATAAAGAACTCTTGTTTTATATCACTTCCGAACCGGTAGTTCATAACAGTCCCAATTAAGCATTTTTAAATCAAAAGATATTAAGCCAAATGTTTAAACACTGCCCAAATCCCGGAGTCACTGTCACGACCCAAATTCCCAACCTTAGGGATCGTGATGGCGCCTAACACTACACTTGCTAAGCAAGCCAATGTTAGAGTTCGATTAGCTAAATTCTTTTGATTATTTATTTAAACTCAATAAAATAAATTTAAAGCAACCTTAATCTAAATAATTCCAACGAATAACTCCAAATATAAAATAATAAACAAATAAATAAACCGAGCCACGAACTAATTATATAAATAACTCTAAAACTACCCAGGGTCTGGTGTTATAATTCACGAACTACTAAAGAATACTACAAGTACTGGGCTGAAAGAAATAGGGCAATTATTCCGTATATAATAGAACAGTGTTTAAAAAAATAGGAGAAGACTCCAGGAATCTGCGGACGCCGGCAGATCTACCTCGTATCTCCGAATAAATGGACGACTGCTCTAAAATCTCTATTGTTGGCCAGAACCTGGATCTGCACAAAAGAGTGCAGAGTGTAGTATTAGTACAACCGACCCCATGTACTGAGTAAGTGCCGAGCCTAACCTCGACAAAGTAGTGACGAGGCTACGGTGGGACATTAACAATATAACCTGTGAAAAATAATAGATGAAGCAAGAAGGAAATCTAAAACAAATAAATAATAACTATAGCAACAATTAAAATAACTCAGTCACCTTTTCCAGGTCTCAGCTCTAACCAATTCTCACGTAAGTTTCCAAATTTCCAAACTTTGACTTTAAAATAATAGTAGTGCAAAATATGAAAAATAGTAGAGTAAAACAATAAGTTTTCAGATCTTCGTTTTCTTTGAAAATTAGTAAAACATAAGTGTCCTCCCTTATTGATCCTTGTTGCGGCGTGCAACCCGCTCCCACCTGTCCACCCTTATTGCTCCTGTTGCGGCTTGCAACCCGATCCCACCTGTCCACCCTTATCACTCCTTGTTGCGGCGTGCATCCCGCTCCCACCAGACTATCATATCAGTTTATTTATAAAATTTCACAATTCAGGCTAAGCCTTTCACAATACTTTTGTCTCAACAATTATAAACAAGAAACTGTATTTTCTCATAAATTTCATCAATATCATGTCAACCATGAAACCAAAAAGAACATGAATATGTATCTCGTAAAACAATGTCAAACTGCTCAACTTTTATGTACCACAAGAAAATCAAGAAAACAACCAATACTCTTTCAAAATAATTACAACAAGACTTAACAACAAAGTAACAAAGCCAAGTAGTCATAGAAACAATAATGAACATAGAACAATTAAGACATGAATCAATTAAATTAGAAACGGGGAAGGGATCATGTTTAACAGACAATTTGGTGGTGCATAGGTACTCATCACCTCACCTATACACCACACACATGCAATTTCACATAGCAATTAAGTTGGGGATTCCTATTCCCTCAAGTCAAAGTTAAACCAAGCACTTACCTCAATTTCGCAGGCCACTCACTGTTCAATTATAGCTTTTTATTTTGAATTCACCTCCAGTACACTCGAATCTAATCATAATTAACTTAATATAATTAATTAACTCTAAAGGAAATAAATTTATTGAAAATCATAATTTTTCCTAAGTTTTCTCAAAATAGTGAAAACCCGACCCCGGGCCCGCTTGGTCTAAACTCAGGGTTCAGAACAAATTACGTTTACTCATTCACCCACAACCCGAATATACAATTAGTTTCAAAATCCGACCTGCATTCGAGGTAAAGATTCAATTTTTTACAAAATTTCCTAATTCTACCCAAACCCTCAATTTTTACCATGAAAATTCTTAGTTTTTGATTTAAAAGTGATGAAAAACATTGGGTAATTGAAAGAGTAAAGTTTAGGATTGATTACCAACAACTTGGGGATGAACTTTGGTGAAGCAATTCGTCCCTAGGGCTGTGAGGTTCGAAAATTTTGAAGAAGAAGGGTTTTGCCCGTTTTTAAAAGGGTATTTAAATAGTTGGGCAGGCCTTCTATAGTTGAGGAAAACAATTTCTTTCAAAAATTGATTTCTAAGGCTTGGGACCTCGAAATACATTTCTGGGCATACGCCCAAGTCCCATATTTTACTGCGGACCTCCCGGGAATGTCGAAATACGAATCCGGGTCCGTTTACCCAAAATGTTGACCAAAGTCAACTATAATCAAATTTTAACTCTAGAAATTACTATTTCTCATATTTTCACATAAAAGCTTTCCGATTTCATGGCCGGACTGCGCATGCAAATCGAGGTATTGAAAATTAATATTTTTATGGCTATTAAGCCTAGAACGAAGTCTAAATTCATAAAATGACCCCTTGCGTCATCACATTCACGAGCATCTAAAGAAAATACATAAATCTGATACAATATCTCTAATACAAAAATAGGTCTAGGGAGTGCAACTACTACATAAATAAGAAGGAGAAAGCAGGACTGTGAACGCGTGCAACTACCTTGCAAAATCTTCGAGATCCCTGGACAGGCAAGCAACTCACTCCACTCTAGCAACTGAATCTGCACACAAGGTGCATGGAGTAATGTGAGTACGCCAACTCAGTAGTAATGGAATTAAATAGTGTCTGAGAACTAGGAAACACATAAACAAGTCATCAATCCACAGTAAATACAATTCTTCTTTCAAAACTCATAGATACGACAATTTGTAACACTTGAAAAGTCGGTTTCAGTAAAATTCCATTGAAAATGTACCTTTCAACAGTTTTCATAGAAATAAAGATAATTTAGTATAGAAATGATAGAAATCATAAGTAGCCTCTCGGGCAAAAACATGTATCATAAGCCGCCCCTCGGGCATAACATCACTCAGAATCAGTCACCCAACATGCCTCACAATCACTCAATATCAGCCCCTCGGGAAACCTCACAATCACTCATGCCTCCCACTCACTCGTCAGTGGGCACTCGCACTCAGTAGGTACCTGCGCTCACTAGGGGTGTACAGACTCTGGAGGGGCTCATACAACCTAAGTGCTATAACATGCCATCTCGTGGCATAATCACTCAGGCTCTCGGCCTCTCACATATCATAAATAGTGTAACATGATGCGGCGCGCAGCTCGATCCCATATTTTCCTCACAACCTAGGCCCTCGACCCCTCTCAGTTACAAACCTCTCAAAAAGCCACTCGGACTATCAATAAAACTGGGTACTCGACCCAAAATATAATTTTATATCTCAAAATAGTGAAAATGAGACTGAATTTCGAAATCAGTTAAGCATAATATGACTGAGTGTAAATCATAAGTCAATAGAGTGAGGAATAGCAGTAAAAAACCCCAAGGGGTCCAAACACTTGGCACGAGGCCCAAATACGACATTCATCCCAAAACATAGTACTAACCTTTAAAACATGAAATATCATATGATTTATAATCAATTGCGAAACTTAATAGTTGCTACGGGACGGACCAGGTCACAATCACCCAATAGTGCACGCCACACACTCGTCATCTAGCATGTGCACCACTCTAAAATAGTGATACAATGCGAAGTCCGGGGTTTCATACCCTCAGGACTAGATTTACAGTCATTACTTACCTCAAACCGGATAAAAGACTACTCCGCGATGCTTTTGCCCCTCGACTCGGCCTCAACACGCCCCGAATCTATTCAAAACAGATTCATATCATCAAAATATGCTAAAGGAACAAAGCCCTCTCGAAAATAACCAATTTACATACGAATTTTTCCAAACCCGATCCCCGTGACCACGTCTCAGAATCCAATAAAAATGGAAAAAATAGAATCCTTACGCTCTCACGAGTTCATACATACCAAATACATCAAAATCGGACCCCAAATGGCCCCTCAAATCCCCAAGTCAAAGTCTCAAATTTCAAGCCCTAATCCCCCAATTTTAACCACTAATTTCCCTAAATTTCATGTCTAATCAGTCAAATATCACCATAGAAATGAGTTTTAGGTCCAAGAATGTGACCTCCACGAAATTCCCTTGAAATCCCTCTTCAAATCGCTCCCACAAGCTCCAACCCGTATGAACAATTGATGAAAGAAGTCAAAAATTCGCGAAGGCCACTATTTATACTTTTGGTCCAGCAAAACCTCCGCCTACATATGTGCGCACCTGCGGTCCTCACTTAAAAGTCCAATTTCTGCTTCTGTGCTCAACTAACCGCACCTGCGACGACCTTATCGCACCTGCGGTGACCGCACTTGCGGCCACCCTTCCGCACCTGCGGAATCACAGAACAACAAACACTAGCAGACTCTAAGGCCAAAAACTCATCCGTCAACCATCCGAACTCATCCCGAGGCCCTCAGGACCTCAACCAATGGTACCCACAAGTCATATATGATCACCCAAACTTAGTCGAACCCTCGGAACACCCAAAATAACATCAAAACACCAAATTAATCCATAATTCAAGCCTAAGAATTTCTAAACTTCCGAAATTCGCCAACGATGCCGTAACTACCCAAACCACGTCTGAATGACCCAAAAATTTGCACACACATCAAAAATGACACTACGAACCTGTTCCGACTTCCAGAATTCCATTCCGACCCCAATAGCTAATTTTTCCCCTGCCAACCGAAAATCGCCAAAAATTCAATTTTGCCAATTCAAGACTAATTCTACTCCGGACCTCCGAACAACATTCCAATCACACTTCTAAGTCCCAAATCACCTAACAAAGCTATCTGAGCCATAAAACCACATTCCGAAATCATTTACTTATAAGTCGACTTTCGGTTGACTTTTCCAACTATTAAACCATGTTAAGAGACTAAGTGTCTCATTTCTCACCACGGTCACTCTGAACCCTAACTGACCGACCCAACATAACATATATGAGTTAAACAACACAAAACAAAATAGAAATGGGTAAAACGGGGCTAATCTCTCGGAATGACCGACCGGGTCGTTACATTCTCCTTCACTTAAACATACGTTCGTCCTCGAACATGCCCAGAGTTGTTTCCAAAACCAACAAAATTGTCGTGTAACCCAGAATGCACATACCCGGGGGTGATCCCACGTCACCCTATCCCATGTAGGTCCAATAGCACAACATAGCTGAAAATTCGCAATCCAACCTAACCCATAAACCTTAGAACGAAATTTCCACTTCTGAAATAATCTATAAGATTCAAATTCCACCTTTATAAACTGAATAAGTCTGAACACGTTGTATCAAGCCATATCTGTACCCAAGATGTAATCACATGATATATCGCATGACTCAAACACTCATAGCGATAACTCCTAATCACAATAGCTGCTCAAAGCAACCCAATACCGGTAAATAACCTTTTATCAAGCAAAGCCTCGTTCTAACACTTTCATATACTGTCGATGATGAAAGAAACACGTAGAAAATAGCAACGAGTCATCCGATCAGCCAGTCATGGAGCTCCCCCTTCTCCGACAGGAACTATAGCAGATTTCTAAGCCAACTTCCGATATTATCCTTCCAACCATGTTGTAGTCAACTCTGATAGTATTCATTATAGGCCCAATCACCTCTTTTCATCCAACACGACCACCCTGATGACTTGACACATCAATACAATCCAAAACCATAACTTGTGCAAGTCGTGCACCCAATAGCAACATTCCAACGTACTCAAATCATAGAAAAGATTCACACGAGAGGACTATCCCGCCCGCTTAACAAGTACCATCACAACACCATGCTAAGAACCTGGCACACATCGTAAAACCAAAACACACGAATCCGACACCAAGGTTCATACCTCTACATAACTCCGCTACAATGCGTGATCCCATCCAAACTCTGGTCCACCTGAAATACTTCAAGCCACCTTGCTCAAAATCAATAACCATGCGTGATTCGACATCAAGTACTGAAAGTGCATTATCATAACCACGGGGAATCAAATGATACCTTGCCACACGAACCCAAAAGAACATAACCATTACGTCTCAATCCCGCAATACCCAATTACTTACCTTACTCAAATCTTGCTGTAAAGCCCAAATAGATCCATACCATATGTACATATAACCAACAATCACTACTCCTTGCAACACCAACGGGTAACTCATAGATCACTCCAAAATGCGAATACACTCAATGACAATCGAATGGTACATCCCTCAACAATAGCAATTCGGAGTCAACAATTCTGACCCGGTGTAGAACACACACCCATATTGGCCTACCAATGAACCCTAGATCAACTCTGGTCACACGAAACAGATAGATAACTCTCCGAAAGTTCACAATGACTTAATCATGGCACATACTAACATCTGACTAGCCTTGCTCGCATCTTCACAGTCCACAACCACAAAATAACCTGTTTATGAGAACTCTCAGTCTCGACGTCCATGAATCGCACGAATAACCATATCTGATCCCAACTCCACCGCTTGAATATATAACATACCTCCAAAACTAAACCATTCAACGAGGGATACTTCTAAAATTCTTCTGTGCCACCAAGCAAACTTGAATATCAGTAGTCGATCTAACACGAGAGCGTCGCAACACCAATGAAGCACACTTAACTCAAACACATTGCCCTTTCTGAAATGTATACCCTCATTAAGCCACACCAATTAGTTATATCATTTACCTAGTCATTTGAAACTGCCCATGCTGCCTATGAATTTATGACCTTCCTTCCAAAACTGAACTGTGACCTCATACATGCAAATCTCAACCCTACTCAACATACTGCATACACCATGCACATCCTATGATAAATATGAGAACTTCATAATCCCTTCCGAGCCACCAGGAACTACGTACCTAACTAGCCAAGAACTTTACATTTGATTCCATCTAGAAGCGAAATCACTATACATCACATGCTCCTCACGCTAGTAGAAAATATACACCTCTAACACTAGTAGAAACCATCAAGAACTCTCTGAATCCCATTTGTATGACACCAAACCGACATGACTGAATCCTTCTAACTCAACCAAGCTACGCAGGTCACCAAAACCTAAGAGCATTGCCAAGAAACACATGTAGAAACTCATTACCTCATAAACACCCAAAGGACTAATCATATACCTTACCATGTCGATCTGACCTTCTACCAAGTTGTCCTATTAATCCAAGTTCCATCTAAATTACCTTCGAATTGATACTTCTCCTTGCCATAATACCACAATTCTCAACCCAGACTCACCACATGAGACCCAAGCATAAAACCATATCGTCTAAAGCTCGTGAGCCGCTTATTACTCTCTCAAATATCCCCAAAAGTACCACATTCAAAATACATACCCTGAAGAGACTTTCTGCAAATCTAAAGCCATTACCTTCACTTTCCTGATAATAATATGTAGAATCCATGATAATGTAGAAATGCCACAAGTCTTGACACCCTCCAACGTAAATCTCAGTCTCCAGCCAAATACACATCTTGAAGATTCCCAATTGTTACATGTAACCTTGAATCCATCAGAACCATTCTCGAGAGTCATCCACTCTACGCAAATCTCAATTAAACTGATTAAACAGACCGAACGATCTGGCCCCATTTTCACACTAACATAATAGGAAGTAATCCACACTTCGAAGCAACCAAGCAAATTCCTACTCCGCACTCATTACACCCTTTTTTACAATTACAACTCAATCATTCAATAAAACCTATATCCAAGAATTTCCATTACTCGAGTCATCCCTGGTCTCAACCCCTGCAAGCCACAACTTGTTCGCCAGTATACCTCAAACAGAAATTGATACAACACTTAGCCGCGCAATCAACTTATAAATAACAAACTCCCCACTTGGCCCCAAGCCATAGATTAAGGCAACCAATAACTCACAATGCACATACGCTATCACCGCCATAATACCGCAATGAGATTCAGCTAAATCCTTCATACGCTCATACAACACAAACCGTCCAATATCTCAAATCATCTGCAAATCTTACATTCACCATTGTAATGGTCATGCCAACTTCCACAAGTGATCTAACTCAAATTGCAACATATATCATTTACTGGAAAAAGAGCACTTGCTAAAAAACCACATAAGGATCACACAACCTCAGGACATTTTGTGGGAGATAACCCCGCCTGCTTAGCCTCAAACTGATAACTGTCCACACCCTTCCAAAAATCATAGCTATCACGCAATCACTTTTACCCTCCTGCATTTAAACACAACCAACACCTACCCTCGAGGCATCACAATACGCGGTATAAGAGCCTGAAGCTGATGGCAGAACTAACATTGGAGCTGTGGACAAAGAACTCTTGAGCTTCTGAAAGCTCTCTTTACACTCGGATGACCACATGGATACCCTCACTAGACACCACGTGTCCCAAGAATGTTACTGAACTGAGCCAAATTCACACTTGGAGAACTTCACATAGAGCTCCTCCTCCCTCAATCTCTATAATACCATCCTCAAAGGCTGAGGATGCTCCTCCTGGTTACGTGAGTGCGCCAGGATTCCATTAATGAATGCAATAACGAAGGAGTACAAATACGGCTGGAATACACTGTTAATCAAATACATGAACGATGCTGAGGCATTGGTCAGCCCATAAGACATTACTAGGAAATCATAACACAAAAGGAAGATTTCACTTCCCTTCAAAACTAAACTACATGAGAAGTCCTTCAATACACTCACAACTCGAGGTCGTATGCCAATTCAAGAGAAAAGTCAAACACCAAATGGTTCTTGCTACATCTCCAACCAACTCTTTTTGTCACAATCGAAAAATATGAACACATCTCACCATCTAATCACACTCACCACATAGTCATCCAGTCATAAAAATCCCACCAATAAGGACACAAACGGACATATAAGTCCCAAATGCATGTGCTCACACAATTGAAATCTCAACACTCAAGCCACAAACGAAACCCGGCATCAAGTCCTACAGACTGGATCATTATCAACATGCTAAAATCACATCTCGCACCTCACTCATGGAAATCACAATCCATCGATACACAGTTGATGCCGAACGCTCACGAGCGCATTCGAATACATGAAAGGAATTCAAAGGGTTACGCTTTTGGCTTAATAAATGGATTCGCACGAAAAGAATTCGAGAATGTGATATTTTTCCTAAGGGTTGTGCAGCCTCTCAAAGATAAGTACAGACGTCTCCGTACCGATCCGCAAGACTCTACTAAATCTGCTGATGACCGAAGAGTCCTATGTAACCTAGGCTCTGATACCAACTTTGCATGACCCCAAAACTACCCCTGGTCGTGATGGCGCCTATCGAGATACTAGGCCAGCCAATTAGATTTTTAAAACATAAAGAACTCTTGTTCTATATCACTTCCGAACTGATAGTTCATAACAATTTCAATTAAGCATTTTTAAATCAAAAGATATTAAGCCAAATGTTTATACACTGTCCGATATCCCGGAGTCACTAGGTCACGAGCATATAAAGAAAATACATAAATCGGATACAATATCTCTAATACAAAAATAGGTCTAGGGAGTGCAACTACTACAGAAATAAGAAGGAGAAAGCAGGGCTGCGAACGCGTGCAGCTACCTTGCAAAATCTCTGAGATCCCTGGACAGGCAAGCATCTCACTCCACTCTAGCACCTGAATCTGCACACAAAGTGCATGGAGTAATGTGAGTACACCAACTCAGTAATAATGGAAGTAAATAGTGTCTGAGAACTACGAAACACATAAACAAGTCATCAATCCACAATAAATACAATTCTTCTTACAAAACTCATAGATACGACAATTTGTAACACTTGAAAGTCGGTTTCAGTAAAATTCCTTTGAAAATGTACCTTTCAACAATTTCCATAGAAATGAAGATAATTTAGTATAGAAATGATAGAATCATAAGTAGCCTCTCGGG
Organism: Nicotiana undulata; assembly: GCA_005239495.1. Lineage (NCBI taxonomy): Eukaryota > Viridiplantae > Streptophyta > Magnoliopsida > Solanales > Solanaceae > Nicotiana > Nicotiana undulata. The sequence goes on along the minus strand of ML251076.1, from coordinate 44,951 downwards.
CAAAAACATGTATCATAAGCTGCCCCTCGGGAATAACATCACTCATAATCAGTCACTCAGCATGCCTCACAATCACTCAATATCAACCCATTGGTCAACCTCACAATCACTCATTCCTCCCACTCACTCGTCACTCGGCACTCACACTCATTAGGTACCTGCGCTCACTGGGGTGTACAGACTCCGGAGGGGCTCCTACAACCCAAGAACTATAACATGCCATCTCGTGGCATAATCACTCAGGCTCTCGGCCTCTCACATATAATAAACAATGTAACATACAGCGGCGCGCAGCCCGATCCCATAATATCCTCACAACATAGGCCCTCGACCTCACTTAGTCAGAAACCTCTCAAAAAGCCACTCGGGCTATCAATATAACGGGGTACTCGACCCAAAATATCATTTTATATCTCAAAATAGTGTAAATGAGACTGAGTTTCGAAACCAGTTAAGCATAATATGACTGAGTGTAAATCATAAGTCAACACATTGAGGAATAGCAATAAAAATCCCCCAAGGGGTCCAAACACTTGGCACGATGCCCAAATACTGTATTCAGCCCAAAACATAGTACTAGCATGAAAATCAAGAATATCATAATGGGGAGACAACCAGTCCATGCCCAATATAACATCAAAATCTACTATGCTGAGTAATAACAAATCGTCTCTGGTCTCAAAACCACAAAGAACAATCAAACACGACTGATATACGCGGTCCACAATTAGAGAATCTCCCACGGAAGTATATACATAAACATGGGAACCCAAAGAATCTCGAGATATCCCCAAATGTGGAGCAAAATAAGAAGACACATATAAATACGTAGATCATGGGTCAAATAATTCTGATGCATCCCTATGGCAAACAGGGACGATACTTGTGATAACTGAATCTGAAGCAACGACCTTTGAACGGGCTGGAAAGGCATAATACTTGTCCTTCCCTCTCCCTCTAGGACGACCTCTACCTCCCCGACCTCCACCTCGAGCTGTCTAAGAAGGTGGAGCACCATATGGGCCTGGAATAATAGCCGGAGGACTCGGTAGAGCACGTGGAGGTTGAAAAGTCTGTGAAGGTGCACCCCTCCTGGATCTAGGGAAATCTATAACCATGTGACGAGTGTCAGCACACTCAAAACAATCCCTCGAATGACGCGGTGGCTGAGACTGACTCAGACCTGGCCTACTGGATTGGACGGTAATAGCACCTCGGGCAGGAGGCATACTGGATACTGACGGTGCATAATAGGGCTCTTGAGTTCTAGGAGGAGCTGGAATACCGCTGGCTGCGGGGAGAGCTGAATGAACAGGGCGACTCAGAAAACCCCTACCATAGTGTGATGTTGGTGCATGAGTTCCTGAGTAATGACCAGTCTCTCGAGACCTCTTGGCCTCTCTCTCCTCTCTATCCCAAGCAAACATGCCCTCTACCCTCCTGGCAATACTCACTTCCTGCTAATAAGAGATATCTATCTCCAACTCTCTGGCCATACTGGTCCGAATACTGGGTGGAGTCCCTCAATGAAGAGACGAACCCTCTCTCTCACTGTGGCAACTAAAGTCAGTGCATGACGAGCTAACTCACTAAAACGGACTGCATACTCCGACACACTCATAGCACCCTAGCGTAGCTGCTCAAACTCTACGCGCCAAGCATGCCTGAGGCTCTGAGGGACATACTCTCGCGGAAACATCTCTGAAAACTGAGTCCAAGTGAGTGAATCTACCTCGTCCGGACTACTCAACTCATAGGCACGCCACCACTCGTCTTCACAATGCCCATAATGTGTAGAATACGATGACCCTCCTCAAGGAAACCCAGAGCGGAATCTAAAGCTAGTACGATGAAAGTAGTGCGGGTTGCGTGCCCCTCCCTCAGCCTAAGATGTAGCGGGAGATATTGGAAGTAGTCCAGCCTGAGTCAGAGTGCTGAACATGCGCATGAACTGACCTAAGGTCTCCTGGAGGGCTGGAGTAGCAATAGGAATCTCCGGTATCAGCCCTCCAGCTGGAGCTGTTCGGAGCTCTTCTATCGCAACTCTCATTGGTTCTCGGGCTGCACCGCTTGCTCGTCCTTTACCCCGACCTCGGCCTCTGGCAGCTCTGACAGGGGGCTCGGGTGCCTGATCGTCGGTCCTCCCGGTATGAGTCCTCACTATCTGTGAGAAAGAATAGAATAGAGTTTTAGAATTTTGATGTCAATAACTCGCACGACAAGGAAATCAAAGGAATATGATTGTTCTTAACAGTTACATAGCCTCCCGAAGATAGATATGGACGTCTCTGCACCAATCCGCGAGACTCTAATAAACCGGCTTGTGACTCGTGACTCCTATGAACCTAGAGCTCTGATACAAACTTGTCACGACCCAATTTACACTCCGGAAGGTATCTTGACGGCACCTAGTCTCTACGACTAGGTAAGCCTAATATCACGAGAAAACTTTAAGAAAACACAATAAATAAAGGAAATAAAGGAATAATCCAAATAACAAAAGGTGTCGCTCGGCATATACAAAAAATATTCTCCCAATGACCCGGAATATCACTAAGTCACAAGCTTCTATAAACTACTGTAGCTCTAAACAAAAGTCTAAAAATACATATGAAGACTCTAGACGATGGAGTAAAAAGGGACTCTGAGGATTCTACGGACGCGGATAGAATTACCTTGAAGTCTCCTAGAGTCAGCAACACGTACTATCCTCGAGGTTGATAGCTCGTACCTAGATCTGCACACGAAAAACATGTGCAGGAAAGGGCATGAGTACACCACAATGGTATCTAATCAGTGCCAAGCCTAACCTCGGTCGAGTAGTGACGAGGTCAGGTTAAGGCCCTACTGGAGTAAATATAATAATTTAAACAGCAAAAGAGATAAGTAAATTTTTATGATAAACAGTTAAAGAAGAATTCTCAAAAACTTAACAGCCAAGGGAGCCCTCGGCTCGGAACAAGATAAAACACAATATGGAATCTCCCGTGATACAGTCCTGTAGTTCCGAATGATTATGCAGTACAGGGGGATCTCCTGGAATATGTTTGTAGTCCCAAAGTAAATATGCAGTACTGGGGGATATCCCGAAATACGTCTGTAGTCCCAAAATAAATATGAAATACAGGGAGATCTCCCGGAATACGTCTGTAGTCCCAATTTAAATATGCAAGACAGGGGGATCTCCGGAATACGTATGTAGTCCCATTTAAATATGCAACGCAATATAAAATGACATGTATGGCATCGCATTATACAGTTCATACTAATTACATATGAGGTAGGGATTTAACTAAGCATGGCGCACAGAGTGTCAAATAGGCAATTAAAACACGTAAGCATGCTTTTCTAATCTAAGCTAAGGAATTTAATGTACTAGTGCAATTTAATAAGAGAAAAACAATTTATGATTTAAGAAGAAAAATGGGATTTTTGCAATAATGTCCCGTGTAGGTACTCTTCACCTCACGTACAGGGCGCCCACACATCAAATAATATCAATATCCTAAGGGGAAAGTGCCCAACACAAGGTTAGGCAAGCCACTTACCTCAACCGCTCAAATCAACTTGAAATCACGTTCTTGCCACTAGTATCCGACTCGGCCTGAATCTATTTAAATTAATTGCATAATGTAAATATAACTATAAGTAACTAATTTAACTAATTAATTCGAAGCTAAAATGCGAAATTAGGAAAATCGCCCAAAAAGTCTCCACGAGCCCACGTCTCGGAATCGGGTAAAAATCACAAATTACGAACACCCATTAAGTCACTAGTCAAACCATACCAAATTTACTCCAGTCAGATACAAAATTCTAGATCAAAATCCCAAAATTCGGCCTTGGAACGTATCTCAATGTTTCCCAATTTTCCACCCCAATTCCGAAATTAGATGGTAAAATTAAGCATAGATTAGCGGGAATTAATCAGAACTAAGCAAGAATCACCTACCCAAAACACCCACGTGAAAATCCCTCCAAGGATCGCCTAATCCCGATCTCTCAAGTCCAATTTGTGAAAAATGACATAAACCCTCGATTTTGAACATTTTAAATCTGCCCAGGCATTCCTTAATCGCGATCGCGGAAACACCCTCGCGATCGTGAAGAACAGCTTGGCTGCCTCATTGTTTTACTCTACGCAATTGCATCGCACCCCACGCAAACGCGATGTTGTGGCTCCAAACTTATGCGATCGCAATTGACCCCACGCGATCGCGAAGGTTAACGCCCAGCTTCCTTTGCCGCCTTATTTCTTCTTCGCGAACGCGTCCTGGCCCACGCGTTCGCGATGCACAGCATGTCTGACCTACGCGATTGCATCCCTTTCTTTGCGAACGCAAAGAGTTAATCCAGCTGGCCTCCCTATTGCCCTACGCGATCGCGATGAAAAACACCAACTGCAGCACACCAGCAAAAACCAGCCAACTTCTTTAGTCCAAAAATGACCCGTTGAGCATCAGAAACACACCTGAGGCCCCCGGGACCTCAACCAAACCTACCCACCAATCCTATAACACCCTACAAACTTATTCGAGCCTTCAAACCACATCGAACAACACTAAATACATGGATTAAGCATGGATTCAAGCCTAAGAACTTAGAATTTCCCAAATTTTACAAACGATGCTGAAACACATCAAACCTCGTCCGAATGACCTCAAATTTGAGACACAAGTCACAAATGACACTACAAACATACAGCCACTTCCAGAATTCCATTCCGAGTCTGATATCAAAATTTCTCCTATCGGCTGAATCTAACTTTCGTCAATTCAAGCCTAAACCTACTACCAACCTCCAAAACATATTCTGGATGCTCTCCTAACCCCAAAATCACTCAACGGAGCTAACAGAGTCGATGGAATTCCATTTCGAATCTTTATTCACATTGTTTCGACTACAGTCCAAATTTTAAGGCTTAAACTCACATCTAGGGATAAGTGTCCCAAAACTCTCTGAATTCCATAAACAATCACTCTAGAAAGTACCAATAGTAGAAACAAATGTGGGGAAAGTGGTTATTAGGGGATCGGGGCTCTAACTCGCGAAACAACTGGCTGGGTTGTTACATATATACTGTCGAGGGTCGAGCGACACAAGTCAAAGATGCATCTATTATACCTCTGAGGCATTTTGCCCGCTCTAGAAGAAAGGAAGGAAATCATCGAATTACGAGACATGTGCTTACAATACAGTACATGAGCACAAAGTGAATATAACCTTTACCGTTTCTCAAATAACTTGCCAACTACTCAAGGTGATAAGGCTCGGCCAAATGTGTGTGTGTGTGTGAGTGCATATATATACCTAAATCAATTTCAATGATAAATTCAATTTATTAAGTTAGCAGAATGAGTTCAAATAATTCAAATAATACATGATAAAGTCCTAAGTCTACCCGGACATAAACATGCTTTAGCTACGTACGGAATCTCATCACCTCGTGCGTACGTAGGCCCCACAACTAGTTGCACATAACAATTACATCGCCTAGGGGGTAGTTTTCCCCTGACAAAGTTAGACAGGACACTTAACTCACTCTGAAGCTCCATAACAGGCTCCAATGCCTCTCTAACTCTTCAATTCGAAGCCAAATGATCTGAAACTAGTGAAACAAAGTGCATATCAATCAAAATATACTCCTATGCGTTTAATTTAATAATTTATAATAATTTTCAACTCCATTAGAAAAGTCAACATAGTCAATCCTCGGGTCCACGTGTCTGGATTCTAAAAATTTCGGGACTTAAGCCTTTCCTTCAAATTTTCAAAAGCTAGACGGACTATAGGCGATTCTCCCAAGCTATTTGCTTCCCCAAAGTGTTGGTAAGTGATTCTAAACCACCTTCTTTCATTTACTCATTACATTTCATGAATTTTCAACCTAAAATGTAGAGTGTTTTTTGGTAGAAACTAGGGATTCGGAAAATTGGGGATTTAGACCTTGAATTGAGGTCGGATTCTAAAACCAAATATAAATCCGGGCTCGGGGTGAATGGGTAAATGGATCTTGGTCCGAACCTCGAGTTTGACCAAGCGGGCCCGGAGTCGATTTTTGACTTTTTGGGACAAAGTTTGGAAAATCTAACCTTATGAATTGTAATTGATTCATTTAGCAATATTTGATGTTATTAAGTTAATTGTGGCTAGTTACGAGTGGTTTGGAGGTGTATTGAGGGTGCAACCCGATCTCACCAAGCTCGTAAGTATTGGAGGTGTATTGAGGGTGGATTCCAAAAATTCTTGAAGATAATCATTACGCATAACACCTTGAACTCAAATAAATATTTTATTCCTACTTCCATGTCAAATTTCGTGGTCAAAATTCTAAAATACCAAATTCTAGGTTTTCTTAAAAATTCCACAATTTCCACCAATTTCCATGTTCAAATCCATGTATTATTCATGTATTTAACTCACAATGTGAATAAAGCACTTACCTAGTGATGGGTGACGAAGAAGCTCCTCCAAAATTGCCCCAAGCTCAGCTCCCTTGGAAGATTTGAGATAAAATGAGCCAAAACCCTTTTTTTGAAAACTTATACACTACCCATGTGACCTTCATTATGAACGCGGCACTACCCTCGCATTCGCGAAGCTCAACAAACTCAGGACCCAGAACTCTTCTTTGCGAATCCAAGGCTGGTCTCGTGAATGTGATGCTTCACTAGGTTGCTCTACCGTGAACGTTTCCACTGCATCGCGAACGCGAAGACCAATCTCCACTAGGCCATCTTCCCCAGCGCGAACGCATAGAATTGTCGCCCAAACGTACGTGAACGCGAGCTACCAGCCGCGAACGTGAAGCACAAAATCTCAGCAGCCAACAATCCTTCTTTGTGAATGCGTGAATCCATTCGAGTTCACGAAGAACAAAACCAGAACCAGCAACAGCAGCAAAAACAGGGAGAAAGGACTCGAAACCATTCTGAAACACACCCGAGGCCC
>ML251076.1:0-37836 GCA_005239495.1 Nicotiana undulata | reverse complement strand
CCCCCCCCCCCCCCGATAACACCAACAAGTCCCAAAATATAACAAGAACTTACTCAAGGTCTCAATCACGCCAAACAACATCAAAAATATGAATCGATGATCGAAACCTTCTTACAACTTTCTAGCATTCAAACTTCGACGAACGTGTTCGATTCATACTCAAACATTCTGGAATGACGCCAAACTTTACGCACAGGTCATAAATCACAATATGAACCTATTCCAAGGCTCGAAATCCCAAACGTACATCGATAACATCATAATTCACTTCAATCAAACTTAAAAAATTCTTAAACTTTCAAAATTCCAACTTTCCATAATAAGTGTCGAATTACTCCCGGACTACCCGATACTCAATCTGAACATAGATGTGGTATGTTGTGTGGAAATAAGATTCACCTTTGCAAGGTCACAGTTTAGTTTTGAAAGGAAGGACATGAATTATTAGACAACATGGGCGGTTTCAGATGACTAGATAAATGATATTACCACTTGGTATTGCCTGAGGAGAGCATACATTTAAAAAGGTGCACTGAGTGTTGAAGTACAGATGATTCATTGGTATTGTGGTACTCGCTTGGTTGATCGGCTGCTGATATTGAGATTTTGTTATGTGGCATAGAAGAATTTTAGAAGTATTCCTCGTGGGATAATCGTGTATCAGATATGTGTTTGATATTCGGGCGGTGGATTTGGGATCATATATAGATATTTGTGTGTTCTATGTATTTGGAGACCTAGAATTCTCAGAAGCAGATTGTTTCATGGTTGTGGGATGAGATTATGTGGCAAAGGCTAGCCAAATGATGGTATGTGTCATGGTTTGGTCATTGTGGACCTTTAGGGGGTTATTTATCTATTTGTGGATGACCAGAGGTTATTTGAAGCCCAATTGGTAGAACCAACAAGGATGAGTGTTCTACAGCGGGTCGGTTTGGTTGATTCCGTACTGCTATTGTTGAAGGATATGTCATTCGGTGGAGTTGAGCATATTCGTGTTCTAATATGATCTATGTGCTACTTCTCTATGCTACGAGGGGTTGTGATTCGTTGGTTATATACACACATGGTGCGGTTCTATTTGGGCCTTATGGCGGAGTTTGAGTGAGATAGGTATTAGGGTGTTGAATGATTGATTGCGCATTAGTTATGTTCTTTCCAGATTGTGGTATTGTGTTATTTGTCTCTCCGTGATTATGGCCATGCACCTTGGGTACTTGATGTCGAATTGCGAGTGGTTAATTATTTTGAGCATGGTGGCAGAGGTATTTCAAATGGTCCAATGATTGGATGGGGTCACACATTGCAGAGGTTATGTTAAGATATGATCCTTTGTGTTACATTCGCGTGTCATGATTCTACTAGGTATGATGGGTTCGTAGTATTTCGATTGTGGTGGTACTTGTTAAGCTTGCGAGGAGGTTCTCTCGTTTGAGTCTGTTTACCTTGAAAATGGTAATGGCAATTATATTTGATTGTGCGGTTCTAAAATTATGTGATTTATTTTAATACTAGTTGTTAGGCAATAGATACTAAGTGTAGGTAAGGAAAATAAGATATGTAAACCAAGGTTGCTAAAGGCAGGGTCCCGAGCTGACTGGAATAAAGGCCTCGAGGTCAAATAATAGAGCTTAGTAATGGGCTGCCGATGAAGACAGTAACGATATTGGGGGCCTCGAGGATAGCCCTTTATGATCAATAATGAGCCATAAATGGAGAATAATTAATGAGCACAATAAATGGAAAGCAATAAATCTGTAGAGCAATTGTTTGAGCACGTTTAGATAAAATAGCAGAGAATGTTCTTGTTGTATTGAATATCATATTCGTTACAAAATGACAAGGGTCCCCTTTATATAGGAGGGGGAATCCCAACATAGTACATGTATAATTTTTACAAAGAAATGTTGTTGGTACATATATTAATGGCTTAGTACGGATTCGTACTATTCTCGCAGACTTGGTCAGCTCTAACCATGTGCCTTTGGGAATTTCCCGCCTTTCCATTATGGTCGTCGATTTGTATTGCCTTGAGGTCGAGCATAGGGAACCTTCGATAAGTGTAGTAACCGACGTAAAGAGGGTAAATATAGATTGTCGCTGGGGAGAGGTGGTGCAGGTGGAAATCCCTTCATGGGAAGAAAGTATAATCACACATAAAGTTGTCTTTCTCAAGTGAACCCGATACACACTTTTAGTTTTCTCGAATTGCTTGTCAAAAGATGTTAGAATAGATTGTGATTGATTCGATAAATCTAGCATCATCCTGAAACACCACTTCTGAAAACTATTCACTTCATCCACATGTGCAATAAGCCTTTCTATACCTTTATTCCAAGCCCTAAAACTATCTTTTTTTTAAATAATCACTTACTTTTTTTCCATATCCTCCAATCTCATTTTTAAACAAGTGACAACATAAGCAAAACGCTGCATCTTCTTTAATATTGTATTCTAACCATCCAGAATATGAAGTATTAAACCATTCTGGATCAAAGTGACGCAATATTTCACCAAAATTTATTTTCGGAAAAATGAAAGTACGAGGTTGACAAGGCCCCTTTGATTATAACATCTTCTCACTCGATCGCATAGATTATGAGGATATTCTGAAATTTCTTTTCGTTCGCCAGGATCAGGTTTAGGAAGATTCAAATCTAACATAATATCTTTGTGTGATGAATGAGAAGAATTGACATCGTCATTAACCACTGGACATGCATGAGAGCTTAGCAATGGATAACAAGAAGTAGAACCTGAAGAGGTTTGCGGCTTGAAAAATCTCTTGACATCTCGAATCTCACTAAAATTCTCTACAAATCATAAGACACAAATTAAATTGTGATGACCCGATAGGTAATCAAATGTTTTAGAACCAAACTCTATGTTTCACAGCCTTTAGAACCTTATTCTAGCCTACCTCGATTTGCGTGTGTAGTCCGGGTATTGACCTGAAAGGCTTATATGTTTAAAAATGATAAAAACAAGAATTTTGCCTTAGAAGTTAATTTTGATTGACTTCGGTCAACGTTTTGAGTAAACGAACTCGGACCCATATTTTGACGGTGCTGGTGGGTCCGTATTAAAATATGAGACCTGAGCATATGTCCGGAATCGAATTCCGAGGTCCCTAGCTCGAGATATGAATTTTTGTTGAAAATTAAAACTCTGAAAGTTTAATTGTTTTTAAGAATTAATTGATGTTTGGAATTGTTGATATCGGGCCTGTAATTTAGTTTCAGAGCCCGGTACGGGCCCTATATAATATTTATGACTTGTCTGTGAAATTTAGTAAGAAACGGAGTTAGTTTGACTTGATTCGGACGTCCGGTTGTGAAAATAGAAGTTTTAAAGCTTTCTTGAAAATTGCATTCGATTTGGTGTTCAATTCGTAGTTCTAGGTGTTATTTTGGCGACTTATCGCGGGAGCAAGTTCGTATGATGTTTTAGAACTTGTGTGCATGTTTGGTTTGGAGCCCCGAGAGCTCGAGTGAGTTTAGGAGAGGCTACAGGATGTTTTGGACTTAGAAAAAGTCTTGTTTTTCTGCAGTTTCAAGTGCCTTCTAGTTTCCTTCTTCGCGTTTGCGAAGGCACTCTCGCGAACGCGAAGTAGAAATTGCGATGGCTGGATTTTTCCTCTTTGAAAACGTGAAGGCGGGGTCGCGAACGCGGAGCGATGGTGGCTTTACCCTTCGCGAACGCGTAGTGATAGGGACCTGGGGGAGGGGTTAGTCATCTCTTAATCGCGAACGTGGGCAGGAGCTCGCGAACAAGAAGGCCAAGGGAGAGTAGCCTTCGCGAATGCGATGAGGGACTCGCGATCGCTTAAGCTTGGCAAGCTCTGTTCTTCGCGAACGTGACAGTGTCCTCGCGAACGCGATGAACACTATCGCGCAGCTATTAAACAGTCCCCTTACGGGACTTAAGCCTTTCCTTCAAATTTTCAAAAGCTAGACGGACTAGAGGCGATTCTCCCAAGCTATTTGCTTCCCCAAAGTGTTGGTAAGTGATTCTAAACCACCTTCTTTCATTTACTCATTACATTTCATGAATTTTCAACCTAAAATGTAGAGTGTTTTTTGGTAGAAACTAGGGATTCGGAAAATTGGGGATTTAGACCTTGAATTGAGGTCGGATTCTAAAACCAAATATAAATCCGGGCTCGGGGGTGAATGGATAAATGGATCTTGGTCTGAACCTCAAGTTTGACCAAGCGGGCCCGGAGTCGATTTTTGACTTTTTGGGACAAAGTTTGGAAAATCTAACCTTATGAATTGTAATTGATTCATTTAGCAATATTTGATGTTATTAAGTTAATTGTGGCTAGTTACGAGTGGTTTGGAGGTGTATTCTAGAGGAAAAGAGGTAATTGAGCATTGAGAGGCATGTGGAGCGAGGTAAGTGTTGTGTCTAAACTTGACTTGAGGGATTAGGAACCCTTGACTTATTTGCTATATGAAATTCATATGAGAGGCGTATATGTGAGGTGACGAGTACTTATGCGCCGCCAATTTATCTGTCATGTCTGTTTCTTTCCCGTTATTCTTACATTGTTTCTTTCCCTGCCATAACTGTTACATGCTTTACTTGTATTTCCTTGTCTAATTGTTACTTGTTAGACATTGTTTCTCCTTGTTGAAGGTATTAGTTATCTCGTAGATTCATTGTCTTCTATTATTGTCTTAAGTTGTTTCATTTTTTCTTTTATGATATATTCTGGACTGGTCTCGCTGAGTAGTATTACTTGTGTAAGGTTTTTATAGAGTACAAGCTTCCCTTTTACTTTATTTTGAAGTTTAAGTATTGTGAGGGGTTTTGTGTTGAATTTGTGAAATTCTTGTACTTACTGAGTAATTGATACTTATTTGGTGAGATCGGATTACTGAGTAATTGTGGCTAGTTACGAGTGGTTTGGAGGTGTACTTACTGAATAAAGGTGATATATTGAGGAGGAATAAGGGTGAATTGATATTGTTTGGTGGGATCGGATTGCATGCCGCAACAGGTGTAATAAGGGTGAATTGTGGTGAAATAAGGGTGAACTATGCTTGCGATTATTGTGATATGGTGGGGTCGGGTTGCACGCCGCAACACTTTTATTTATAATCCATTGTTTATGTTATTAAGAGGAAATAAGGGAGGAATATGATATGTACGGTGGGATCGGGTTGCGCCCCGCAACAATCTATATGTGTATACTTTTCCTTGACTGTGTTAGCTATACGGTAGTCTTAATTTGCACTTTATGATTGGTAATAGCAGAACATTGATGAAATACTCTGAGTACTGTAATTACCTCTTGCAAGCTACTGTTTTACTTTATTATGTCTTCTTTTTTTTTTTGCTTTTATTATATGCCATATGCAGATTATATTGTGGTGCCCCGCCATAGCCTCGTCACTCCTTCATCGAGGTTAGGCTCGGCACTTACCAGTACATGAGGTTGGTTGTACTGATATTGCACTCTGTACTTCCTCTGCATATATTTGGAGCACATTCGGGCTGATTGCGAGGTTAGCTGTAGGCTTCATCGCTAGCAGACCTAAGGTAGTCATGTTGGTGTCCGCAAGCCCTGGCGTCCCCTCATATACCCCCATACTTTACTATTTTCTTTATTTAGCAAACACTTGTATTTTTATTTCGAACAAATACTTGAAGTAAAATCTTAGTATGTTCGTGAATTGTGACTCCGGATTCTAGGTAGTAATAGTATATATTCAAAGTTGTTATTTACTTCTTACTGCGTTCATTTTGACTTATTATAGTTTGCTTGCTGATAATCACCTAAATGCAAGAGAATTGGCTAATAAGTCTCTACGTTGGATTGCCTAGCAAGTGTAACACAATTGGTATCAGAGCACTAGGTTGCATAGTTCACACAATTCATGAACGAGCTTAGTAGAGTCTGGGGGATTGGTATGGAGACGCCTATACTTATCTCCCAGAGGCTAAAAAGTTTAGGAAAGAATTTCAGTTTTATTCATATATGTCGTGCGACTTTGTTTTCTCAATACTGATTGAACTCGCCTACTCTTATTCTCTCGCAGATGGCGAGAACGCGTATTGCTTTGTCAGCTGAGCAGCAGCCAAAGCCTCCAGTAGCAGCTCTTACGAGAGGTAGAGGTCGAGGCCGAGAACGTGCCAAAGGTCGAGGCGGAAGCCGTATTAGAGGTCGAGGCTGGGGCAGGGTAGAGTTCGACGAGGAGGTTCCAGATCAGACTATTCCCACCGGGACCGCTCAGGTCCCGGAGGGGTTCATTGCCACCCCAGTGCTTCAGAATGCTTTAGTCTGTTTGGTGGGACTTATGGAGAGTGTGGACCAGACTAGCGCATTTCCCATGGCACCACTCGTATCGCAGGCTGGAGGAGGAGCCCAGACTCTTGCTACTCACACTCCGGAGTAAATGACTCCCAGTATTAGACTCCAGTAGCTCATCCAGTCGGAGTAGTTCATCCTGTTGCTGCGGCACAGACCGGTGATGGGTCAGCTATGTCTTCTAAGGCTTTGTGGAGATTGGACAAGTTCACCAAGCTCTTCCTAGTCCATTTTAGTGATGCTACTTCAGAGTATCCCCAGGAGTATCTTGATAGATATCATGAGGTTCTTCGAAACATGGGTATATTGGAGACCAATGGGGTCAACTTTGCTGCTTTCCAGATGACTGGTTCCGCCAAGAAATGGTGGAGGGATTATTTGTTGACCTGACCAGTTGGGTCGCCTGCCCTTGCTTGGGACCAATTCACTCATCTCTTCTTAGAAAAGTTTCTGCCTATCACCTTGAGAGAGGAGCACCGCCGTCAATTCGAGCGTCTCTAGCAGGGCAGTATGATTGTTACTCAGTATGAGACCCGTTTTGTGGATTGGCCTGTCATGATCTTCTTCTGCTTCCTATCGAGAGAGAGAAGGTGAGGAGGTTTATTGAGGGACTTGCTCAGTCTATTAGATTGCAGATGGATAAGGAGACTGGGAGTGAGATTTCTTTACAGGCAGCTGCCAATGTCGCTAGGCGAGTCGATATGGTTCTAGGACAGGGAGGTCAGGGGTCAGACAAGAGACCTCTTCATTCCAGTAGATTCAGCGGTGCCTCATCTGGAGGCAGGGGTACTTTTTGTAGAGTCCATCCTTCCAGATCGTTTCATTCAGTGCTCCAGGCATCCCACAGGGCTTCGGGAAGTCGTGGTCCTTATGGGCCTCCTTCTGGGAAGCCAGCCTATAGTGCACCATCAGCTCCTATTAGTGCACCTCCCATTCAAAGTTATTACCGTGGTTATCCAGCCCGTTCGGGTCAGTCTCAATTTCCACAGCCGCAGTATCAGGATGGATGTTTCGAGTGTGGTGGTTATGGGCATATCAGAAGGACTTGTACGAGATTAATGGGTGTTCCTCCACAGCATCAGAGTTCTCATGCCATGGTTTCGACACTAGTTGTTGCACCGCCTACTTAGCCAGCCAAAGGCAGGGGTCAGGTAGCCTGAGGTAGGGGCCAGACTATTAGAGGTGGAGGTCAGGCCGTTAGAGGTGGAGGCCCACCAGCTAGAGGTTGTCCCAGGGATATGGTTCAGAGTGATGGGGCCCAGCCTCGGTGTTATGCTTTTTCTAGATAGACCTGAGGCTGAGTCATCTGATGTTGTTATTATAGGTACTATTTCAGTTTGCAGTAGAGATGCTTCAGTTCTATTTGATTCGGGATCTACTTACTCCTATGTGTCCTCTTATTTTGCTTCATATTTGGTTGTGCCTCATGATTCTTTGAGTGCCATGTAGATGTCTCCATACATGTGGGGGATGCTATTGTTGTAGATCGTGTTTATCGTTCGTGTGTGGTCACTATTGGGTGTCTTGAGACTAGTGTGGATCTTTTACTCCTCGATATGGTTGATTTGTATGTTATATTGGGTATGGATTGGCTTTCAACCTATCACGCTATATTGGAATGTCACTCCAAGACAGTGACCTTAGACTTGGCAGGGTTGCATTGATTAGAGTGGAGAGGGACTTTTGACCATTCTACCAGCAGGGTTATCTTTTATATGAAGGCTCGGTGTATGGTCGAGAAGGTGTGTTTGGATTATTTGGCTTATGTTCATGATTCTAGTGTGGAGGTTCCTTCTATGGATTTTGTGCCTATTGTTCGTGAGTTTCCAGAGGTATTTCCTGAAAACCTGCTGGGGATAACACCCAACAAGTGTATTGATTTCTGTATTGATTTGGCTTTGAGCACTCAGCCCATTTCCATTTCGCCATACTGTATGGCCCCACCAGAGTTGAAGGAATTAAAGGACTTATTGCAGGATTTGCTTGGCAAATGGCTTCATTAGACCTAGTGTATCGCCCTGGGGTAGATCGGTGTTGTATGTGAAGAAGAAAGATGGATCTATGAGGATGTGTATAGATTATCGACAGTTTAACAAAGTCACCATCAAGAACAAGTATCCATTGCCGAGGATTGATGATTTATTTTATCAGCTTCAGGGTGCCAAGGTGTTTTCAAATATTAATTTGAGATCTGGCTACCATCAGCTGAAACTAAGGCGCCTCATGTCCCTAAGACAACTTTTTGGACATAGTATCGGCACTATGAGTTTCTCGTGATGTCCTTTGGGTTGACCAATGCCCCAGCAGCATTCATGTATTTGATGAACCGAGTGTTCAAGACTTATTTGGAATCCTTTGTGATTGTGTTTATTGATGACATCTTGATATACTCCCGCAGTCGGGAGGAGCATGAGCAGCACTTGAGCATTGTGCTTCAAACTCTGAGAGACAGCCAGTTGTATGCTAAATTTTCAAAGTGCGAGTTTTGGTTGGATTCCGTCGCTTTCTTAGGCCATGTTGTATCAGCGGAGGGTATTCAGGTAGATCCCAAGAAGATTGAGGTAGTTCATAACTGGCCTAGACCCACCTCAGCTACGGAGATCAGGAGTTTTTTGGGTTTGGCGGGCTATTATTGTCGATTTGCGGAGGGGTTTTCATCTATAGCAGCCTTGTTGACCCAGAAGGTGCCCCATTCAGATGGTTAGACGAGTGTGAGTCAAGATTTCAGAAGCTCAAGACTGCTTTGACTACAGCATCGATGTTAGTGTTGCCCACAGGTTTAGGATCTTACACGGTATATTGTGATGCTTCTCGTGTTGGGCTTGGTGCAGTATTGATGCAGGAGGGCAGGGTGATTTCATATGCATCACGGTAGTTGAAGGTTCATGAGAAGAATTACCATGTCCATGATTTAGAGTTTGCAGCAATTGTTCATGCGCTGAAGATTTGAGGGCACTATCTTTATGGTGTGTCGTGTGAGGTTTTCACGGATCATCGCAGCCTTTAGTATTTGTTCAATCAAAAGGATATCAATTTGAGGACGAGGAGGTGGTTGGAGCTATTGAAAGACTATTATATCACCATCTTGTACCATCCCGGGAAGGCCAATGTGGTGGCTGGCGCATTGAATAGGAAGGAAGCGAGTATGGGCAGCCTTGCAGTCATTTCAATCGATGAGAGGCCTCTAGCATCAGATGTTCAGACTTTGGCCATCCGGTTTGTGAGGTTGGATATTTCAGAGCCCAGCCGTGTTCTCGCTTGCACAGTCACTCAGACTTCTTTGTTTGAGCGTATTAGAGATCGGCAGTATGACGATCCTCATTTGTTGGTCCTTAAGGACATAGTGCGGCACGGTGGTGCCAAGAAGGTTACTTTAGTAGATGACGGAGTCTTGAGGATGCAAGGTCGTGTTTGTGTGCCTAATGTTGATGGGCTTCGTGAGTTGATTCTTGAGGAGGCCCACAATTCCCTGTATTCTATTCATCCGGAGGCCGCAAAGATGTATCAGGACTTGCGGCAGCATTATTGGTAGAGGAGGATGAAGAAGGATGTAATTGCTTGTGTAACTCGGTGCCTGAATTGTTAGCAGGTGAAGTATGAGCATCAGAGACCCGGTGGTTTTCTTCAGCAAATAGAGATTCCTGAGTGGAAGTGGGAGCGTATCATTATGGATTTTGTTGTTGGACTCCCACGAACTTAGAGGAAGTTCGATTCCATTTGGGTCATTATGGGTAGGCTGACCAAGTTAGCGCACTTCATTCCTGTGACAGTTACTTATTCTTTGGAGCGGTTGGCAGAGATTTACATTTGTGAGATCAACCTTCTTCACGGTGTGCCTGTGTCTATCATTTTTGATCGAGGTACGCAGTTCACCTCGCACTTCTGGAGGGCAGTACAGCGTGAGTTGGTCATGCGGGTTGAGTTGAGCACATCATTTCATCCTCAGATGGACGGACAGTCCGAGCGCACTATTCAGATCTTGGAGGATATGCTTCGCGCATGTGTCATAGATTTCGGACGATCGTGGGATTCATTCTTGCCCCTTGCAGAGTTCGCCTACAACAATAGCTACAGGTCGAGCATTTAGATGGCTCCCTATGAGGCATTATATGGTAGGCGGTGTCGATCGCCAGTTGGGTGGTTTAAGTCGGGGGAGGCTCAGTTATTGGGTACAAATCTAGCACAGAATGCCTTGGATAAGGTCAAGATTATACAGGAACGACTTCGCACAGCACAACACAGTCCAAGAAGAGAAGTTATCCCGACCGTAGAGTTTGTGATGTTGCATTCATGGTCGGGGAGAGGGTGTTGCTTCAGGTATCACCCATGAAGGGTGTCATGAGGTTTGGAAAGAAGGGTAAGTTGAGCCCTAGGTATATCGGACCTTTTGAGATTCTTGAGAGAGTGGGAGAGGTGGCTTACAGGCTTGCGTTACCTACAAGGTTATCAGAAGTTCATCTAGTGTTCCATGTGTCCATGCTCCGGAAGTATCACGGTGATCCGTCCCACATGTTAGATCTCAGATCTATGCAGTTGGACAAGGATTTGACTTATGAGGAGGAGCCGGTGGCTATTCTAGCCTGGTAGGTTTGTCAGTTCAGATCAAAGAGTTATCATTTAGTTCAAGTGCAATGGAGAGGTCACCCGCTGAGGCAGCTACCTAGGAGTCCGATTCAGATATGGAGAGTAGATATCCCCACCTTTTCACCAGTCCAGGTACTTTTCTATGTTTGTTCGAGGACGACAGGTTGTTTTAGAGGTGGAGAATGTGATGACCTGATAGGTCATCTTATGTTTTAGAACCAAACTTTGTGTTTCGAAGCCTTTAGAACCTATTTCTAGCCTTCCTCAATTTGCATGCGCAGTCCGAGTAATGACCCTGAAGGCTTATATGTTAAAAATTGATAAAAACAAGAACGTTTGCCTTAAAAGTTAAGTTTAGTTGACTTCGGTCAACGTTTTGAGTAAACAAACCCGGACTTATATTTTGACGGTCCCGGTGGGTCCGTATTGAAATATGGGATCTAGGCATACGCTAGGAATCGAATTCCGAGATCCCTAGCTCGAGATATAAATTTTTGTTGAAAATTAAAAGTCTGAAAATTTAATGGTTTTTAAGAATTGATTGATGTTTGGAATTGTTGATACGAGGGGCCCATATTTTTGTTCCGGAGCCTTGTATAGGTCCAATATAATATTTATGACGTGTTTGTGAAATTTGATAAGAAACGGAGTTAGTTTGACGTGATTCAGACGTTCGGTTGTAAAAATAGAAGTTTTAAAGCTTTCTTAAAAATTTCATTCAATTTGGTGTTCAATTCGTAGTTCTAGGTGTTATTTTGGTTATTTGATCACTCGAGCAAGTTCGTATGATGTTTTAAGACTTGTGTGCATGTTTGGTTTGGAGCCCCGAGGGCTCGGTTGAGTTTCGGATAGGCTACGGGATGTTTTGGACTTAGAAAAAATCTCGTTTTTCTGCAGTTTAAAGTGCCTTCTAGTTTCCTTCTTCGCATTCACGAAGGCAATCTCGAGAACGTGAAGTAGAAACTGGGATGTCTTTATTTTTCCTCTTCGCGAACGCGAAGGCTGGGTTGCGAACGCGGAGGGATGGGGACTTTATCCTTCGCGAACGCGTAGTGATAGGGACCTGGGGAAGGGGTCAGTCATCTCTTAATCGCGAAGGCCATGGGGGAGTAGCCTTCATGTATGTGATGAGGGACTCGCGATCACATAAGCTTGGCAAGATCTTCTCTTTACGAACGCGACAGTTTCCTAGCGAACGCGATGAACACTTTTGCTAAGCTTTTAAGCAGCCCCATTACGGGACTTAAGCCATTCCTTCAAATCTATTTTGCTAGACAGCCTAGAGGCGTTTCTCCCAATCTATTTTCTTCCCCAAAGTGTTGGTAAGTGATTTTAAACCACTTTCTTTCAATTACCCATTACATTTCATGAATTTTCAACTTAAAATCTAGAGAATTCATGGAAGAATTGGGGGTTTTGGGTAGAAACTAGGGATTTGGAAAATTGGGGATTTAAACCTCGAATTGAGGTCGGATTCCAAAACCAATTATATATACGGGCTCGGGAGTGAATGGGTAAATAAATTTTGATCCGAACCTCGAGTTTTGACCAAGCGGGCCCGGGTTCGATTTTTGACTTTTTGGGGAAAAGTTTTGGAAATCTAAATTCATGCATTGTAACTTATTCCTTTAACAATATTTGATGTTATTCAGTTAATTATGGCTAGATACGAGTGGTTTGGAGGTGGATTCTAGAGAAAAAGCGGTAATTAAGCATTGAGAGGCATGTAGAGCGAGGTAAGTGTTGTGCCTAAACTTGACTTAAGGGATTAAGAACCCTTGACTTATTTGCTATATGAAATTCATGTGAGAGGCGTATATGTGAGGTGACGAGTACTTATGCGCCGCCAATTTATCTGTCATGTTTGTTTCTTTCTCTTTCTTCTTACATTGTTTCTTTCCCTGCCTCAACTGTTACATGCTTTACTTGTATTTCCATGCCTAATTGCTACTTGTTAGACATTGTTTCTCCTTGTTGAAGGTATTAGTTATCCCGTATCTTCATTGTCTTTTATTCTTTGCTTAAGCCATTTCATTGGTGCTTTGATGATATATTCTGGATTGGTCTCGCTGAGTAGTATTACTTGTTTAAGGTTATTATAGAGTACAAGCTTCCCATTTACTTTGTTTTGAAGTTTAAGTATTGTGAGGGGTTTTGTGTTGAATTTGTGAAATTCCTATACTTACTGAGTAATTGATATTAATATGGTGGGATCGGGTTGCGCGCCGCAACAGGTGGAATAAAGGTGATATATTGAGGAGTAATAAGGGTGAATTGATATTGTACGGTGGGATCGGATTGCACGCCGCAACACGTGTAATAAGGATGAATTATGGTGAAATAAGGGTGAATTGTGATTGCGATTATTGTGATATGGTAGGATCGGGTTGCACGTTGCAACACTTTTATTTATATTCTGTTGTTTATGTTCTTGATTCCCCATGTGTCATATTATTCTATCATATGTTCATGGGTCTCAGAAAATACATAAGTTGATAAAGTTTATTTCATGATATTAATCAAAGGCATAATGGTCTTATGACACTCCGAAAGATTTTATTGATGTACTTCTCGTGCATTGCATTCATTTACATTGACTCATGACCATCTGGCGTTATATACGTGTATATATGTATATTATATGTATATGGGATATGGAAAAAGGTTACGGCGTTGTATACGCACCACTACCTGATCAGCTGGTATACGTTGATGATTTGCCCACAGTGGCCGAGATGATATGACGGGATGCCCTCAGAGACTTGATGATGTTATGAACACATGTACCTATGCACGACATAACATTTATACGCATATGCATGACACTATGAGTATTTCATGATTTACAGAGTTATTCAGACTTACATGTCGAGTCTTTTACTCCATGTTTCTCTCATGTCTATTATTTACTGATTTTCATTCGTTACATACTCGGTACATTGTTTGTACTGATGTCCCTTTTGCCTGGGGACGTTGTGTTTCATGCCTGCATGTCCCGATAGATAGGTCGAGAGTCCTCCAAGTAGGCTATCAGCTCAGCGGAAGATGTTGGTGCGCTCCATTTGCTCCATAGTTGCTTATTTGGTCAGTATAATTAGGACATGTATTGATTAGTATGGAGGAGCTCAGCCCCCACCTTTATGATACTTATGTAATCTTATAGGCTTGTAGACAGATGTCATGTATACGAATACTTGTATGGCCTTGTCGGCCTATGTTTTGAGTTTATAAATGATCATGTTGGCCTATTAGGCCAGTATGTCACGTGTATATGATGATGTAATAAGAAAGATACGCTTTGGTACTTGGTTGAGTAAGATACCGGGTTCCCGTCACGGCCCATCGGTTTGGGTCGTGACAAGAAAACTGTTGAGAAGAAGAAGCCTCTGAAAAAAAGGCCAAGTAGCAATAAGGAACCTGGCTCCTCAAAGAGGGAAAGAGTAGAATTATTTGAGCTTGAAAGGAGAGCGAATTTGAAAAAGCAGAAAGTTCTGTGGGGAAGAGTTTCGACACTGAGATTCTTGATCGATCTGGAATGAGGTAGTTGGTAGAAATCTGTGACTTCCAGAAGCAGGCTCATCTTTTTACCATCTAGAGTCCAAAAGTGTATCAGGTGGAGGTCCGCAATTTTTATGTTGACTTGTTTACAGTGGAGGGGGACGCCATTTGCTTGAAGATCAATGGGAAAGATTTTGTGATAGATGAGGTTCTACTTGGGGAGATTCTTGTAGTGCCTACTAAAGGGATCTCAACTTGTTCCCTAGAGTTTAAGAAAATAATCACCAAGCCTCAAGTTGTTCAAACGGGAGAACGAGTGCATAAGAAGGCACTTTTGCCAGAATACCAACTGTTTTTTGTGTTGGTGAACAAGGTCTTGCTACCTAGGGCTGAGAGGAAATCCATGGCCCCAATAGCGGACATGGTTCTTCTTGAAGCACTGGACGCCTACACTCCCATCAATCTGCTTGGGATTATGGTTGAGCACATGAAGAAAGTGAGATTTCAAGGATGGCAATCATGGCCTTCCATATGGGTTCCTGCTCACTAAAGTCCTTGAAAGATTTGAGATCCCCTTGGGGAGAGCATATGGGAACCCGAAAACAAATATTCATCATGAACACCTTGGAGGAATGTGGGTGTGTGGACAAGAAGGGGGGATAGGCAGTAGTTCCACAATCCCTCAGATTATTGATGCTCAGAATGCTGCAAATGAGAAAATTAGGCGATTGAAGGCGCAGAATGCTATTCTTGAGTCTAAGCTCAATCAGGCCAGCAAGGAACTAGGTTCCATCAATGCTCAAGGAGAAGAGGTTGCCCGTTTGAAATATGAAAATATAGAGTTGAGGAACCAAGTGGAGAACTTGAAGGAGCAGCTGATCAACGATCAAAGGGATGCAAATGCTCGCATTGACAGTCTCCTCAAGGCCCTTGCTCCCTACTCCTTCTGTTCCCAATCCAGTGTCCCCTATTCTACTCCATTGCCAGTTCCTTTTTAATCTTTCTGTGTCTTTTTGCTGCCATCCCCTATTGACTGTGGTACTCTAGTTTGTTTGAATTGTGTATGTTTGTAATTATGGTACTGCTACAATGTTTCTTCTTTTCCTAATTTAATGAGAATTGACATCTACTTAATGCATGTTATACTCTTGCGTTTTGTTTTCAGCTATATTGTGTGCACATAAGTGTCATGAGTTAACTTTGCTGGACTACTTTTTGTATTTACTTGTCTGTTTTTTTTATGATGCCAAAAAGGGGAAGAAAATTGAAATTGAAAGGGAGGAAACTGGTTCTCAAATGGAATATGGCTAATTTGTACGGGGGGAAATGTGGAGATCTGGTTCTCAGAGGGAATATCAATTATAAGTTTGTCATCATCAAAAAGAAGGAAATTGATAAATTATGTATCTTTTGTTTTAATGATTTAACAAACTTCATGAGAGAACCAGATAGGGAACCTAATACAATTAGTTCCTTAGTGTTCAGAGCAATGAGACAAATGTATGGTTCAATTATCAGTGAAATCAGATAAGGGAACAACAGAGGGAACATATAGAGATCAGTTCCTCTGATCACAGTACAAGTCAACTCTAACAGCTATTAAAGTTGATGCACTGTACATGCAACAGTACAGCAGCACTGTTGAAGCACGTTATGTACCAGACACTCTCTTGCATCATCTTTGATGAGCTCGCTCATATATTGTCAACATGACACACGCGTGCAAAACCTAAAAACTGATTACTCTCAAGTGTGCAGCCGCCTTCATTCTCTCTGAGGCATTAAAGAAAAAAATAGCAACAGAACAAAGGACTAGATCCCAGTATTGATTATATTGTGTGTCCTTTAGTATTGTGTGTCTTTGTTCATGTTATTCACTTGTAATTCTTACTCAGCTTTTCAGAAGCATTTCGTAGGACATCTTTTAAACCATAATATGTGGTTGTTTTGACTAGAATTAGTCAAGTGGTTAGCTTTGTAATAGAGTTTGTATAAAGAGGCTTACAATATAGTTATTGCGAGTAGGTGAGGGATTAAAGTTTAATTCCTAGATTATAATAGGTTGTAATCTAAACTTTGCTCAGTTAGTGAAATTATAATCCTATCAGTGTAGTTCGTAGTTTTTAATCCCGTGAGCTGGGAGTTTTTCACGTAAATATTGTTGTGATATTTACTTATTGTTGTGTTCTATGAGAACTGATAGAGAACAAGGTTCTCTATATAGTTTGGTGGACCACAAGTATACATCATCTCTTTTCGGAATATTTGGAATACAAGTTCAGTGACTTGACTTTGAAGGCTGACATGTAAGTGAGCTTGGATACACACGTCATCTCCAAGAGGGGAGTTTCAAGTATCTTGGGTCAATAATATAAAATAATGGGAGATTGACGATGGTGTCATGATGCATCGTATTGGAGAAGGGTGGATGAAATGGAGGCTCGCATCCACCGTCTTATGTGATAAGAATGTACCACCAATACTTAAAGTAAGTTTTAGAGAGTACTTGTAAGACCGATTATATTTATAGGATGGAGTGTTGGCCATTTAATAAAGATGAAAGTGGCAGAAATAAGAATGTTGAGATAGTGTGGGCATACTAGGAGAGATATGATTATAAATAAAGATATTCTGGACATGATTGAAGTGGCCTCAATGGTGGATAAAATGCGGGAAACGAGGCTGAGAAAGTTCTGACATGTGAAAAAGAAATGCATTGATGCCCCTGTGAGGAGGTGCGAGAGATTGACTGTGGTGAGTCCAAGGAGAGGTAGGGGTATGCTTAAGAAGTATTGGGGTTAGAGGTGTTCATGGTTCGGTTTGGTTCGGTTTTTTCCAAAAAAGAAACCAAACCAAGTAAGTCGATTTTTCAAATATTGGAACCAATCCAAACCAATTAAGTCGATTTTTTATCGATTCGGTTTTTGTCGATTTTTCGGTTTTTTGATTTTTCGGTTATTTATCGATTTTTTTCTTAAATATGGGACATACACTACCAAACGCGTATTCGGCGACTACATTTTCAATATAACACTATCAAATCAATTGCTCTGTGAGAAATTTATCATTTACCAAGATATATTGATAATAATTGAATAAAATAGTGATGAATAATTTAAGTACTCAATTAAAATCGATTTAGTTTTAGCATGAAATAAAAAAAAAATTATACTTAGCGAAAGAAAATTACCAATCAAACTAGAATATAAAGGCAAAGAATTAGATTATTAAATAGCAAAGAACTATATTAAAAATATAAATGACTAATATATACCATAAAATTTTAGAAACTTTATATAAAAAATATACATATATATATAGGTGTAATAATAAATTTAAATAGCTATTTTTATAGTCTGTTTGGTTCGGTTTTTTCGGTTATTTTTTTATTGAAACCTAAACCAAACCAAATTTGATCGGTTTTTAAAATTCAAAACCAAACCTAAAATGTATCGGGTTTTTTTGGTCGGTTTGGTTCGGTTTTCGGTTTGGTTCGGTTTTTCGGGTTTTGATGAACACCCCTAATTGGGGTGAGGTGATTAGGTAGGACATGACACATCTCCTACTTACCCAAGGACATGACCTTTGATAGGAAGGTGTAGAGATCGAGAATTAGAATGTCGAGCGTTTTTCTTTTTCATGCATGTATTTTTTTTTCAATACCTGTAGTACTTGTATTATTCTTGTATTCCCTATTCTTAGACTTCTATCACTACATGTTGTTTCTTTTGCTTCAGTTATCTTATTTTTCTGGCTTTTGTTATTGCCTTTTCTTTGCTATGGCTTCTCTATTACCGTATCTATTTTTCAAAATTGTTGTGTTTATACTTTTGTTGAGCCGGGAGTATCGAAAACAACATTTTTACTGTTACAAAGTAAGGGTAAGGTTTGTGTATACCTACCTCCCCAAATCCCACTTGTAAAATTACATATACCGAATATGTTGTTGTTATTATTGTTGTTGTAAAGTTATCCCTTTTGATTTTATTCATATTTCAAATCAGGCAAGTAGGACCCATGATCCACTTGTCAAATAATAAAGGAGCCTATAAATAATGTTGGTTACGTGACACATAAAATAAAAGTACAATTTTGAGATTGGCATTTTGTCATTCCCAGTTTGACCACTCATTAAAATCCTAGTAATTTTAATATGGATAACATTGTAGTTTCCAAATTCCCTTTATCTACTATATCTCTATCCCATTTTAGGTGTCTCGTATATTTAGCTGTACACAATTAGGGTAAAATTTTCAATTTTATTGAAATTCAATAAAAATGAGCCCAATATGGAAATGAAAGAATTTCTTTGAAAAGTTTGAACAATTTTAGAAAAAAAGTTGGTACCGCGGCTAATGTAATATTACTAAAAATTGTTGAAACATGTGAGAAGCAGCTTCTTCTTTTTGGAAATTGGACAGAACTTTGGACACTCAAAATATGAAAAGCAGGACAGTTCATATTCTTGGGCCTGGGAGAGTTTCAAATTAGATAATAATGTGGTCATATTATAGGATTAGGCGATATATTATAGGATTAGGCTTACCAATATAAAGTAACTTATTTTCACTATAATTCATATATGTTGACCAAAATATACATGTTAGATTATAAATTTGGCCACGTTTCATCGGCTTTATGAGCGTGAAGGAAATATTTTCAATGAATTTGACTATTTAGAATTGTCAAACGAAAACTATGCTATGTTCAATGAAAGGGAAAAAAGAAGGTAAATGTCTAACTCAAATCTATTATGTATTTCTTTGAATAATTGGAGGATACTTGGGTTCAATTCTATCCCAGCCATCAGATCGCTTGAAGTTTTAGGATGTATTTGGTTTTAGGATGTATTTGGTATGGAAAAATATTTTTTTTAATTTTCTCATGTTTGACTAGTTTAATGTTTTGAAAAATATTTTCTTCGTGATTCATTTTTTTAATTGGACGAGGAAAACAATTTTCCTACCAAAAAAGAAGGGAAATTATTTTTCAAAACTCTTTTTCAACCTTCGCACATATTTCTTACCCCACCCCTACCACCTCAACCTCAATTCATTCCCTCCACCCATTTAGTCCCTTATAATGTTTGTCTAAATTATATATTTTTCGGGGAAAAAATACCTAACCAAACACCAATAAATTTAGAAGTTACATATATTTTCAAAAAATACTTTTGTTACCTAATCAAGAAAAATATTTTCCTTCGTACCAAACACATCCTTAGTTAGGAATCGAATGAGAATAACAAATATATATTCGGTTCACGAACTTTACCATTTACTAATTCAATCATATTCATAGCTACAAGAAAAGAAACGTTAAGCGTAGTATATGAAAACTGACATTTACTAGCTACTACGACATAAATTAATTACCCTTTTAACAGCTTGTTTGAATTATTGTTACATGTCGTTCCATAATATATCGTATTATATTATATTGTATTGTATTGCATTGCGTTGTATTGTATTATTTGATAAATATAACATTTGGATAGAATGTATCGTTAGTTGTCGTTTCATGATGTCACGAACCAACAATATGAAGAATAAGCTTTCAACATTACAAAGAAAAAATAGGATTTGTAGTAGAATTATCATATAAAAAAAGTAGGACAAAAGATAAAATATGATTATTTAATAAAAGGAAGGACAAGATGGGAGAAAAAAGCAAGGTAACGACGCCACCGCACCAAATTCGTCATTTCATAAAATGACATTTTTCATCGTCACGTAACGACGGATTCAACGATACGATACAATAAACTTTAAGTTGTTAATATAATAATCCAATGTTTTAAAAAGAACAAACAATTTACCAAGAGACTATAATTGAACCCACAATGTCACAAGACCAAATTAAAATGGTTTCCAGAAATTATCTTATGCGTTTTCAACGAAACGATTATTTTGTGGTTTTATAAGTCTGACAAAATTTATGCTACGGAAGAATTTTTCTCTCATCGATATACTTATAAGAAAAACCTATCACCATCTTACTTTTGAATTCGAATAAACCGACAATTTGACATACGCATGAAAATGTGGAAAAAAGTTAAATTTTTAAAGGAAATTATTGGACATGTATAAATTCAAGCGAGAAATGTTGCTAATTAGAGATATAGTACGTTTTGCTCTTTTTGCAGATTATTTGATATTATTGAGTTTGATTGGTAGCTAGACCAACAATGTAACTATAGTTTCTGTCCTAATGAAATGTCAACAATGCGCATGTACTGGCATTTTGTATTATACTCAATAGTCAAGAGATTACAGGATATACAAGTAATGTAAATGAAGAACGAGAAATCAGACCAGTCAAATATAGTAGTATGAACCTGTTATAAGAAGCAATGCGAATATATTATATATATATATATATATATATAGCTTTTGCAACATTTGAAAAATGTAACGAGGAGTTTTATGTGAATGTGTCTTACTTTGTTATTTTTAATACAGCGTATAGATCGAGAATTCTTCAGATTTGGTAATCCCTTTGTTTGGCATTATTTAGTCTTGCCCAAGTTATCGTCTTATTCTTTGACAATGATTTCTAGCTGTTCACGAAATGATGAAATGTGGAACGACACTTGGGTGCTTGTAGTTGTTTGATCAAAAAGTAATAATTTTCGGTTAAATTATTATATTTATGTAATAACGGGTTAAATCTAGTTCATTATAATAATTACTCTAGATGTAAATGTTGAAAACGTGTGAAGGGTGGGGGACAGATCCCGTAAAAGGTTCACGACGGTAGGCACTAAATATCCTTAAAATATGAACAATATAGAGGTGTAACTAGCAGCAATAAATGTCATTTAAGTAAATAAGAGGAATGATTCACCCAATAAAGAATGGATTTGATGATTGTTCCTCCTGAAAATGATGAATGACAGATAGATCTAAGATTTGCTTGAACAATCCTCGGATCAAATGGAAAGATGTAGAGTAATGTAGGCAAGAATCTTGATAAAAAGGTAATCTTTATATCTTTGCAAGAGAGAGCGAATCTTTCTTTCTGGTCCGCTCTTATCACAATGAATATCACATGCCCCTATTGCTTTTCTTTTCTCCTTATATATTCTATACATATTCCTAGCAAACCCTAATAATACAATTGCAGAGAATATTCAATAGAATATTTTGCCTAATATCCTATTTCAAAAACTAGTCGTTACTACTCTATCAGCGATGCTCGACCTCGGCCATTGTTAACACCTCAGTCACGAATCTCGTTGCTCCCTGGCCGTCCTCAACTGACTCTTTCCTTAATGCTATTTTACCCTAAATATTCCAGGGCGAATTTTGTTCTATACATTTGGACGGCCGGAACGAGTCATGATGATTGGGGCGAGTTGGCAGCGTGCTCCTTTGCGAGCTGTAAGTTTTGAGGTTGTAAGTCCTACGAATCAGGATGACATCATGGCGACAGACGTCATTATGACGTGATTTCCCGATGCATTGATTCGTTCACGCGCGTCTTCTGATTGTGTCTGCCGCTTCCATTACCGTGCTAGGTAATGATGGTTAATTCCTTGGTTTCAATGCCTGAATTTTTATAAATAGGGGTGTGTAGGTGATGTTTTAACCTTTATGAAACCTCTTGCATCCAAAAAACACTCTACCTTATTCTTCTTCTTCTTCTTCCATTGTTTGAAATTTCTTACTAGTTTTAGTGATTCCCGTTGCTTCTAACATTTCCTTGTTCAAACATCTTCCCTTAATCATCATAACTAACGTGTCCTATGCTTCTGGTATGGCAGCTGATCATGCCCCTTTGGCGGTGCATATACCCCATCACGGTGATAGGGTTTATATCGGCATAGAGGAAGGGAACTTTCCTACGATTGAGGAAATAATCCCTCGTAGTGAGAAAGTTAGTTCCGATTTATCGAAGTCGCCCAAAGGTGAACCCGAAGTCTTGGAGTCAGCGATGGGAGAGGCCGATCCGACCGAGCTTAGTTCAAAATTCAATATCCCTGCCCGCATCGATCTGATCCCAGCAGGGCGCGACGTGGTGAAAATCCACCGCCCCAGATATTGTGTGTTTTACGTTTATCCTTTCCAGTTCATCTATACTCTCCCCCTTCTCCCATTAACGGAGGAATTTTTCCGCTATTACGGTGTCTGTCCGGCCCAACTCCCTCCATACATCTACAAGATTATCAGGATGCTCTCAAAATTTGTCGAGTTGGCCGGAGTCGAGGTCACACCCCACCATATGATGTATCTCTTCGCCCCTAGATTTTATAGGGGGCGATGTTGCATCTAATTCTTGGTGGTGAAGATGGACGATAAAGTGAATCGGCAGTTCTAGCTCAACTACTTCTTCGTTAGAACCAGGGACATGGTAGCCAACGCAGACGGCTTTCCTGAGACATGGAATCACGCTCGTAAGTACCTGTCTTTTTTGAAAGGTATTTGATTTGTTTATCGTAGGTTCTAACATTCTGTCTTGTACAACCAAATTCTCGCCTCCTTCTATGGTCGAGGAAATTTCCAACTGGGTTGACCGGATTCTACCTCACACAGTGGGGATTCGTGAGTGGCCGGGATTTCTCAAGAGGTTCAGGCCTGCTTCTTCCTTGGCCGGTGAGTTCGTCTATTATTTTAGTTCTCTTTTGACCACGTGGTTGCTTGAACGCTATGGTTCATTATTGGTGGTGACAAAACTTTGTTCTTTTTCAGTTCGAGGGTCTTCGAGAAGGCCGAGGGCTCCTCCTCTTGCGTTCCGCAAGAGGAAAGCCGCTTCTTCTTTGGAGTATGTTCCTGCTGTGAATGTGGCTAGGCCTGCTTGGTCATCTGTCTCTATTCGTTCTTCTGATGCGGCCAGGCCTACTCGTTTGTCGACCATACCTACTATTGCTTCTGTTCTGCCTTCTTCTGCACCTATGGATACATCGACAGTGGAGCTTCCGACTTCTCCTTTGCTTCATTGGTGGATGAGGATGTGGAATCGTCGCCGAGTAAAGGTAGTTTGGTTCCCTGCAAGAGGAGATCGGTGGATGTCTACAAGTCGTGTCTAGTAGAGTCTTGTTTATGGGTGTGTTGTGCACCACACTTATAAGCAGTAGGCTACAGGGCATTTAGGATTGTCACACTTTCTTCTTACTCTAGATCGTGTGTTAGAACTCAGTTGTAAGAATTCAAACTTCTAAATTCTACTTTAATCGTAATACAACGATACCTCATCCAAATAGACAGTTAATAAGAGATTGAATGTGGTTGTGGAAGAGTTGAGTCAAGGAACTCGATTTTGCATCATGCTTATGATGAGTAAATGTGAGGTCTTCAGCAGATTATATGTATACAAATTATATTCATAATGTGCTGAAAAGTAGGTCAAATGTTACTGAGATTTTCTCCCAATATTCTTGGAATTATTGGATTATCTACCAACCAAATTGAATATCTATGAGTCTAGTTTCCAACTCATTAAACCGTTCATCTATACGACAAAGGAGTAGAGAGATATTTGCAGTTTTGCGAGACTGCGCAGACATCATAAGTGACAAGTAGGTGGGTCACTAAAGATTTTTGAGCAATACATTTCGTGTGTTATATGAGGTCTTATTGGGACATATTATATACCAAACTGAAGGTATTGGAATGTAGTTTCCAACGCTCTTAACCGTTCATTCATACGACATCCGGATAAAACGATATAAGCGTCGGAAGATGGGACAATGCTAGGGTGCCAAGCTAGCACCTCTTTGACTTTTCCAAAATTGATATATATGTGTCTTAGGTCGGCTTTCTCTTCATTTTTCAGTATAATACGACCATATAACACCCATAAAAATATCCTTAAGCTATCTTCTAGGATTTCAAAGAATATTATCATCCCGAGCATGAAATCGAGAAGTGATAACATCAAATCGATCCCTACGACGTAAGTGCCATTATACCGCCTCTCTTTTTTCTTCGTAGTTAGAGTTTTGGAAGGTACTTCATAGCTAAGAAACATATAATATCTGTATTTAAGTGTTTAAATATCAAGGAAGGTTGATAAATGTGTTTTCTAATAGTTAGAACTCACGGGACGGTGATCGGAAGCCATGAGTTCGAGTTATTTGACTTGTAGCAGACTGTTTTGTGGACTCTTTTGTGTTACTATTGGGCTGCATGTTTTACTACTACTTTTTTGCGTTTTGGAGGAGGAAAGGTGTGGAGAAACACCATATAGATGTAGGGTGGTGGGCTGGTCGTTCGAGGTAACATTTCCGGGTCGTTTTACACTACTACGGTGGTCGTTTTGTGTATGAAGAGATTGTGGTGTGTTGGGATGTTTTTGCAGTATTTTGTGATGTGTATATATATATATATATATATATATATATATGTCTTTGTTGTTGTGTTATTGTGTTGTTGGTGTTATCTTGAATTTGGAGGAAGTAAGGATAATAGGGGAGATGTTGACCGTTTTTTATACAAAATAAGCTTGTCGTTCGTTGTGCGATAGTTGTACCTTTAGTAAATTAATGATAGTAATATTATCGTTGTTGTATATTAAGGTGTGAATAGGCTAGTTCAACTTGGTGAGTGGAAAGATTGTGATAAGGTATATTAAGGCACTTCCTTCATTCTTTTGGCATGATCTAAAGTGAAACGAACGTAAACGTTACGTTATTTCCTAATGAATCTACTCCTAGCAACTAAGGTTGTCTATGTTGTTCTTTCCTTACAAAGTTATTCTAAGAAAGTATGTATGATCCTTGAGTCCTAGTGAAGTTCATATTGATGGTAAGATGTCCATAATGTTAATCGAAGGTGCAACTACCTTACGTAACTCCGAAAGGTTTAAAAAGTGACTCCATGGGTCTAGCATGCATTTTATATAGTATCTTTTTACTCTACCGAGCCCCGCTATAGTCGGTCGGGTACGGCACCTATTGTGCAACCACTGATCAGTTGGGTTTTACCGAGCTCCACGTGGCCGGGTACGTTTTACCGAGTCCTCTTTGAGGCTGGGTACGATATGATGATGATGCCCACAGAGGGGGATGTTTTTAAAAGATTATGTATATATATGTATCATGCATTTCATGTCACTATCTCTCAGAGGCACTCAGATGCTACAAGTTGTATCTCTTACATCTCTCTTTACATTATTGTTCTTAGTTATGATTTTCTACCTTACATACTCAGTACTTCATTTGTACTGACGTCCCTTTTGCTTGGGGACGCTGCGTTTCATGCCTGCAGGTCCCGATAGACTGGTTGAAAGTCCTCCTAGTAGGCTATCAGCTCAGCGGAAGGTGTTGATGCACTCTACTTGCTCCGGAGTTTCCTATTTGGTCAGTATGACTAGGACATGCATTGACTGGTATGGCGGGGCCCTTTCCCGACCTTTTATATGTTTATGTACTCTTAGAGGCTTGTAGACAAATGTCAGGTATATGGATACTTGTATGGCATGGTCGGCCTATATTTTGAGTTTACAAATGGTCATGTCAACCTTACAGGCGCGTATGTCACATGTATAAGTTTCTATATCATGTTAGGTCGTCATATGTCTAGCATTTCCTTATGTTTTATTTCAATTATGTCATGATGACCATTTTGGCACATTTACCTATGATAGTACGATAAGAAAGATATGTTATGTTGGTACTTGGTTGGGTAAAGTACCGGGTGCCCGTCGCAGCCCTCCGGTTTGGGTCATGACAAAAATGGTATCAGAGCATTTTTGTCCTAGGGATGTCTACAAGCCATGTCTAGTAGAGTCTTATTTATGGGTGTGTTGTGCACCACACTTATAAGTAGGAGGCTACAGGGCATTTAGGATTGTCACTCTTTCTTCTTACTCTAGATTGTAAGGTAGAGCTCAGTTGTAAGAATTCAAACTTCTAAATTCTACTTTATTCGTAATACAACGATACCTCATCCAAATAGACAGTTGGTACGAGATTGAATGTGGTTGTAGAAGAGTTGAGTCAAGGAACTCGATTTTGCATCATGATTATGATGAGTAAATGTGAGGTCTTCAGCAGATTATGTGTATACTAAGACGTGTAAGCTTCTTGATAAGGAGCCCTAAGGAAAGTATATCTATCAACCCATATGGTAAAAAGAAATAAGAGAATCAGAAGGTAGATACAAGTTTCAGCAAGTAAAAGAAACAAGATGAAGAAGGGTACGAGGTACCTAGTTTATAAAGATTATCAGTATTTACAATCCAGGCAGAGAAATATAAGCATACTGCATTACTTTCAACAGTAAAAGAGATATATACTATTGGACACACCCATCTCAATTATGCTCTATGAGAGCTAACTGATATAGCTTAAGAGAAGAATGGGATATCTGGATCCATCTGGGGTTAGAGTAACCCAAAATGGAGGATGATTATTATCATTAGCTAGCATGTCCAAAGGATATCACAAATGTGGTAATAGATCTCCTTGCGAGACATCCAGATGGTGCACTTTATAATAGAACAATCATATATTAATACTAGAACTTTCAGAAATTTCAGAAGATAGGCACTGGAATCCTAGAAGGGGGGAATATTTACCTTAGGATGACTCATGCCCTAGTAAAGAGAGACTGTTAGTCGACCCAAGGGCCAATGAGATGGTGCAAAGGGATCTAAAAGCGAAAGGTTGTTTTGTTGAAGTTTTTAGAATAAGGTAATAGACTGAGATATTAGCAGAAGAATAAGAAGAGCGTAAATGAAACATTATGAGTAAGTTGTGATAAATGAGTGATAACGGTAAATCAAAATATGGTAGAATGACAAAGTATATAGTCAAGTAAAGGAAAAGACAAGAGGAGACCGGCCTTGACACAATACAAGAGTATAATCCATAAAGCCATACCCTCATTTCGAGAAATGAGTTGGTGACTCACACGTGATTACCATAAGAAAGAGTTAGACCCTAGAGTAATATAAATCAATATGGGCTGGTGAAAAAGATAAACTAAACATGAACTAGGGATCGAAGGAATTGGTAATAGTCGGCATCGTTTCACAGATTGTGTTTTGACAATAATAGAATGAACAATAGAAGAATAACCTTGAAAGGTCATTCACGAAGACACTTTCCTAAAGAAAGCACTATGAGCAGAGTTAAGCTTAAAGGACTAAATGTGCTAGTTGCACCAGGTGCCACCCTTGTGCGTAAGAAATTCAATTATCCCTGGTGTAGAAGGGTTACCGCAAGGCGAGTAATATGTCAGTGAAGATGTGGAAAAAAAATCCAAAGATGAAGAGGTTACTATCAAATGGTAAAGGAAGAATGCGGTAAAAAGGTGAAAGGAATGAGATTGCATTTATTTAGATCCTACAGATATAATATGACTCTAGAACATTATGCAAGCATGACGCAGGAGAGAATCAATAAGAGTTTTGCACTCGATGATATTGATAAATAAGTGTCAATGAACACTTGATACATAAGGATCCCGTACGAGAGGTAAGTTAAGACAAAGGACATAACCCTAGAGGGGTTACACATAATATAAATATGAGAATGGACCAACAGGTAGTCTGTAGTTGATTCAGAAAGAGCCTAGTTATAGCTAAACAAGAGGTCACAGATAAATTAACAGATCGTGCAAGATAAACGTAGTGAAACCCAACATAGGGAATTCAGTCTCGCAGATATGATGTCATCGTGATCCTTGAGTAATGTTAAGATAGGAGGTTGGGTAGTTAAAGGTACCGTATAAGTGATGCATAAATAAAAGAAGGTTCCACTAGGGAGACAACTGAAATTTCAATCCCGAAGCAACCTACGAGCACAAGGGAATGGAGGTAAGTAACTAAGGATAATGATAGGCGAGTAAGAACATCAGAAATACCATAGGGTATACAATATAATAAGCTCGCAGCTTTACAAGAGTCGGAGGGTATCCACTATGTAGTACAACGAAAGACTAGCTGGGGAAATAAGGAAGAAGGCTTCAATATAAGCATAGTGACCTAAAGAAGAAATGGTCTTATGACAACTTTCTCACTATAATACCGTATGCACTCCATAAGAAAGTGGCACCTATCGTGGCTAATGAATAGGAAGAAGAAGAAAAAAAATCAAGTGTTGATAATTGAGATCATATGAGATACAGGGAACTCCAATATTCATGGGAACTAAATAAGCCAAGTATCCATGCAGCAAGTGGCAGGGCGACAAGAAAAAGTAATTGCTTACATTTAAAGACAACTGAGAAGGCATGAAAGGAAATCTATGGTGCTAACATGTTAAAAGGAAGGGTGTGAGTAGTATAAATACATATGCATAGGTCACAAACTAAAGTATGGTAAAACAACAATGTTTTATCTAGACATGAGTAAGGATAAGAAAATGTGAGTGAGAAGGTGACGAGAATAGGTAAGTCCTCGGGATTAAACCCATTACAACAAGAGAGCTGATGGTTTCCATAAAGTTATAAAAAGCTCAGTATAACACGAATGAACTCAAAGGAGTTTAAAACAAGGAGCATTTAGAAGAGATGGAATGCTACCCTGGTAGTAAAGTAAGGGTGTAATTGTAATTAATGATAAGGGGATGAAGTTTAGGACTTTGATTGAGTAATGATTTAAAGAAAAAGGAATTTCATGGATGAAACGAGATTAGAACACNCCCCCCCCCCCCGCGATAGGATGATTCACATTGGGATGCTATGAAATACAGTTATTGGAGTATAGTATCGTCCCTAAATGGAGCAGGAAAATCACTTCAGATGTTCCCCGATGAGACGTGAGCCCTAGTGACAATTTATTACATGAGGGGATTCAAGTTATCAGTAGTAGATTATGGATCAACATTAAGGTGAATCAACAATTGATGGATAAAAGTTCCAAGATACGAGATGAGATTAGGCTGTCATTCTTAAGATGAATGGTAATAAGGAAGCATTAAATGGCTTATATTTATACATATAGGATAAGCGGTGAGAGAGTAACCTGGAGTTGGGTGGCAAGCCTCCGTTATAATAAACTGAAGTAAGAGTTATGGTACAGTATGACCTACCTAGTTGTGATAAAGCCATAAACATAGATAACTGAGGCTATGAAACAAGATATAGCAATAGTCGTAAGTTCAACAAAGTACCAAGCAAATAACTTTAGTACACCTATAGATGCCAATAGGGACAGCTTGTCATAGTACTATATATGTTCACAAAGTGAAACCTAGAGATTAGTTAAAAGCTAACGGGGAAAAAGGAGATAAGAGTCGCATTGGCGCACATTATAGGT
This sequence comes from Nicotiana undulata, assembly GCA_005239495.1. Classification (NCBI taxonomy): domain Eukaryota; kingdom Viridiplantae; phylum Streptophyta; class Magnoliopsida; order Solanales; family Solanaceae; genus Nicotiana; species Nicotiana undulata. The sequence continues at coordinate 8,234 of ML251076.1, read as the reverse complement.
TAGAATCATCTAGGTATCATGAAAGAAGGTAAAAACAGTTACGAGATTGGAAGAATTACGACCACGACTCGTGGAGTGAGAAAGAGGCCTAAAGGGGGGATTGCCCTAGCCTTTGGATTTATTCACCGAACAAATCCCTATATGGAAAATACAATATTAAAGTATCCGTAAAAGCTTTTGTTTAAGACACAAATAAGTGCATCAGTCAATATTCGAGGAAGATTGTTCCAAAAGGGGGGAATAATGTTACACCCAATAATTTTGTACGTGGGAGTACGTCGTAAGTCAATTGATTTAAGCTTAGAAATGATATCGTCTTTGAAAGTACATAAAGTAAAATAATCATGTTACCTTGGAGGTTAAAAATATTTAAGATCATGAATAATGAATACCAAGAGGGTTGGAAAGCTTAGAAGCTAAACCAATTGAAGAAAATAAGTTTCGATGAAAGTAGACGAGTTTGGAATGTTATAACATGTACTTTAGGTTGAGACTATGGTTAATTACATGATAAGGAGGTTATTCTATGAGTTATTTTTTCGTATGATAGTCGTGTGCTACGTTTTGAAGTCAAGCAAGTTGTGGAACAAAATTTGGCAAAGGTCTTCACAAATTATATTCATAATGTGCTGAAAATTAGGTCAAATGTAACTGATATTTTCTCCCAATATTCTTGGAATTATTGGATGCTATACAAACCAAATTGAAGATATATGAGTCTAGTTTCCAACGCATTAAACCGTTCATCTATACGACATAGGAGTAGAGAGATATTTGCAGTTTCGCGAGACTATGCAGACATCATAAGTGACAAGTAGGTGAGTCACTAAAGATTTTTGAGCAATACATTTCATGTGTTATATGAGGTCTTATTGGGAAATATTATATACCAAATTTAAGGTCTTGGAAGTTAGTTTCCAATTCTCTTAACCGTTCGTTCATACGACATCCGGATAAAAAATATATAAGCGTCGGAAAATGGGCCAATGCTAGGGTGCCAAGCTAGCACCTCTTTGACTTTTCCAAAATTGATATATATGTGTGTTAGGTCGGCTTTCTCTTCATTTTTCAGTATAACACGACCAGATAACACCCATAAACATATCCGTAAGCTATATTCTAGGGTTTCAAAGAAGATTATCATCCCGGGAATGAAATCAAGAAGCGATAACATCAAAACGATCCCTGCGACGTAAGTGCCATTATACCGCCTCTCTTTTTTCTTTGTAGTTAGAGTTTTGGAAGGTACTTCATAGTTAAGAAACATTTAATATCTATATTTAAGTGTTTAAATATCAAGGAAGGTTGATAAATGTGTTCACTAATAGTTAGAATTCATGGGACGGTGATCGGAAGCCGTGAGTTTGAGTTATTTGACTTGTAGCAGACTGTTTTGTGGACTCTTTTGTGTTACTGTTGGGCTGCATGTTTTACTACTATTTTTTGGCGTTTTGTAGGAGGAAGGGTGTGGAGAAACACCATATAGATGTAGGGTTGTGGGATGGTCGTTCGAGGTAACATTTTCGGGTCGTTTTACACTACTATGGTGGTCATTTTGTGTATGAAGAGATTGCGGTGTGTTGGGCTGTTTTGTAGTATTTTGTGGTGTATATAAGGCTGGAAAATAATGTATATATGTTGTTGTTGTTGTGTTATTGTGTTGTTGGTGTTATCTTGAATTTGGAGGAAGTAAGGATAATAGGGGAGATGCTGCTCATTTTATACAAAATAAGCTTGTCATTCGTTGTGTGATAGTTGTACCTTTCATAACTTAATGATAGTATTATTATCGTTGTTGTAGATTAAGGTGCGGAGAGGCGAGTTCAACTTTGTGAGTGGAAAGATTGTGATAAGGTATGTTAAGGCACTTCCTTCATTCTTTTGGCATGATCTAAAGTGAAACGAACGTAAACGATACGCTATTTCCTAATGAATCTACTCCTAGCAACTAAGGTTGTCTATGTTGTTCTTTCCTTACAAAGTTATTCTAAGAAAGTATGTATGATCCTTGAGTCCTAGTGAAGTTCATATTGATGGTATGATGTCCATAATGTTAATCGAAGGTGCAACTACCTTGCGTCACTCCAAAAGGTTTAGAGTGTGATTCCACGAGTCCAGCATGCATTTTATATAGTATCTATTTTACTCTACTGATTCGCGCTATAGTCGGCGGGGTACGACACCTATTGTGTAACCACTGATCAGTTGGGTTTTACCGAGCTCCACGTGGTCGGGTACGTTATTACCGAGTCCTCTTTGAGGACGGGTACGATATGATGATGATGTCCACATAGGCGGATGTTTTTAAAAGATTATGTATATATATGTATCATGCATTTCATGTCACTATATCTGTGAGGCACTCAGATGCTACAGGTTGTATCTTCTACATCTCTCTTTACATTATTGTTCTTAGTTATGGTTTTCTGCCTTACATACTCAGTACTTTATTCGTATTGACATCCCTTTTGCTTAGGGACGCTGCATTTCATGCTCGCAGGTCCCGATAGATAGGTTGACAGTCCTCCTAGTAGGCTATCAGCTCAGCGGAAGGTGTTGCTGCACTCCACTTGCTCCGGAGTTGCCTATTTGGTCAGTATGACTAGGACATGCATTGATTGGTATGGCGGGGCCCTGTCCCGACCTTTTTGATGTTTATGTACTCTTAGAGGCTTGTAGACAAATGTCAGGTATATGGATACTTGTATGGCCTGGTCGGCCTATATTTTGAGTTTACAAATGGTCATGTCATCCTTACAGGCGCGTATGTCACATGTATAAGTTTCTATATCATGTTAGGTCATCCTATGTCTAGTATTTCCTTATGTTTTCTTTCGATTTTGTCATGATGACCATTTTGGCACATTTACCCATGATAGTACGATAAGAAAGATATGTTATGTTGGTACTCGGTTGAGTAAAGTACCGGGTGCTCGTCGCAGCCCTCCAGTTTGGGTCGTGACATGAAGGGGCAAACGAAAATGGTCTAGGCGACCAGGTCGATGGTGCGGCTGGGCCAGGCGGCGATCGCTAGCTTTTCTTTTCCTCCTTTTGTGTTGCCACAAACTTGTGCTCTTTTTGGTGACATCTTCTTGAGCCTTTGTAAAATATGTTCTAAGTAATAAATACCAGTTTTGTTATTTGTACCCGATCCTTTTTTCTTCTGTTTGGGTTTGTATGCCTTTTGATTTTGTTTCTTGTTTTTCTGGTCGTAATAGTCTAGCTCGAGTGGGGTCGAACGAGGTCAAAACAAACTTAGGTTTGATCATGGTCGGGAGTCAGTGGACGTTAGTTCGAACGAGGTCAAACATATTGTATGTTTGATTATGGTCGAGGGCCAATTAGGTGTTGATTCGAACAAGGTCGAATGTAACCTGCACTTAGTTATGGCCGAGGGTCGATTAGGCCTTAATTCGAACGAGGTTGAATACAACCTATGGTTAGTTATGACTGAGGCCGATTAGGTATTAATTCGAATGAGGTCGAATGTAACCTGCACTTTGTTACGGCCGAGGGTCGATTAGGCATTAATTCGAACAAGGTCGAATGCAACCTATGCTTGGAGAGAATAGAAATAAACTTCATGTATTTGTGCTTTGTTCATGTACTTGGAGAGATTTACATATTTTTCGAACGCTGCCCGGCATTTGAATCCCAATCCCAATCTATCTAGTCCCTTCATTGGTCGACCTGGAAAAGTATTGAGAGGTTGAGCAATGAACTAGCCGTCCAGAGCCTTTATCTGTGCGCACTTCAATCTTGAAGTGTCCCCTTCATCGCCTCGTTAAAAACCTCCTCGAGAAAACCCAATTGGGATAAAGCTCAAGTGAGGTAGAAAGAGTACGACTTTGGGACACCATCTTTTAAAAGTTGAAGTACTTGAGGTGTGTAATATTCCAGTTGTTTGGTAGTCGCTTTCCTTTCATTGTTTCTAGTTGGAATGACCCTTTGTTTGTTGTTGTCGTGATTTTGAAAGGGCCGTCTCAGTTTGTTCCTAGTTTGCCTTCTCGCAGGTCTTTGCTTGCTTGTGTTTTGGCTTTAAGTACGTAGTCCCCGACATTAAGTGGACTGGTTTTTTCCTTTTCGTTGTAATGGTGTTCTTCTTGTTGCTTTTGGGCGACCATTATTACGTAGGCCATATCTCTTTGTTGCTCGACTCCGTCGAGATCCTACATTCTGTTTTCATCGTTCTGGGGTACGATTTCGTGGGAGTATCTTAGGCTGGGCTCCCCGACCTCGACTGGTATTACTATATAAGTCCCGGAGACTAATGAGTATGACGTCTCTCTTGTGCTCGTTTTGGGCATTGTTCGGTAGGCCCAAAGTACTTCTGGTAATATTTTCTGCCACAATCCTTTAGCGTCTTCGAGTTTCTTATTCATGATATTAAGTATCGACTTATTGGAGGATTCCGCTTTCCCGTTGCCTACGGGGTGGTATGGCGTTGAGAGTATTGTTTTGATTTTCCAATTTTCAAAAAACTCAGCGACCTTCTTTCCTGCAAACTGGGGTTCGTTGTCGCAGTTGATCTCTTTAGGGAGACTGAAATGGCATATGATGTTTTTCCATAAGAAGGCGATCACTTCCTGTTCGCGTATTTGGGCGAATGCTCCTGCTTCTACCCATTTAGAAAAATAGTCAGTTAAAACCAAAAGAAATCGTATGTTACCTTGTCCAGCCGGGAGGGGCCCACGATGTCTATTCCCTATTTGATGAACGGCTAAGGGGAAGACACTGAGTGTAGGTGTTCGTATGCTTGGTGAATCATTGGGGCATACTTCTGGCATTTCTCGCATTTTTTCACGAAATCTGCGACCTCTTTTTTCATGGTAAGCCAGTAATACCCTACCCGTATGAGGCATCTAACCAGAGCTCAATTGCCGGAGTGAGCTCCGCAATGTCCTTCGTGTACTTCTCCAAGGACGCGTCGCTTCTGATTTGGTCCTAAGCATTTCTCCAGAGGGCCGCCATACGTCCTCTTGTACAGGTCGTTGTGAATGATGTTGTATTTGACTGCTTGCATTTGTAGTTTTTTGGCTTCCTTTTTTGTCATCTGGGAGTACGCCATCCTGCAATATGTAACAACACAGTTGCGCCAGTCCCAAGTCAGGTTTATAGTTCTCACCTCGATCTGATATATCGATGAGTTGAGGAGTTGGACCACATTTCTCTCTCTGGTTGTATTGTTTTTGGTGGTTGTGGCCAGGTTGGCGAGACCGTCCGCCTCGATATTCTGTGTTGTGGGGATTTGGTCGAGTTGACATTCGTCAAACTTGGGTAGGAGCTTGCAGATTTTGATCTAGTACTTTTGTAACCTTTGTTCCTTGATTTGGAAAGTCCTTGTGACTTGGTTGACCACGAGTTGAGAATCACAGTGCAGTCTTAGCCGATTCGCCTCGTATTTGAGTGGTAGTCTTAGTCCTGCAATTATTCCCTCATACTTGGTCTCGTTGTTAGTCATGTACGGGCATCTTATGGACTGGCGAATCACTTCGCTGTTGGGACTTTGAGTATGAGTCCCAGCCCAGACCCTGATGCATTAGACACGCCATCAGTGTATAGGACCTAGAGGTCTCGTGTTTGGGTGGAAGCATGTACGCTTTTTTTTCGACTTCGGGCATTATTTTTGCACTAAAGTCGGCGACGAAGTCTGCAAGGACCTATGACTTTATCGTCGTTCGTGGTCGATAAGTGATATCATGCTCGCTCAATTCGATGACCCATTTGGCCAACCTTCCAGACAGTTCGGGTTTATGTAAAATGCTTCTTAAGGGGAAATTCGTGACGACCGAGATGGGGTGGCATTGGAAATATGGTCTAAGCTTTCGTGAAGCTACGACTAAGGCTAGAGCTAGTTTTTCGATATTGGGGTATCTTTTGTCGGCGTCGACAAGTGTTTTGCTAATGTAATAAATGGGAGATTGCGTACCTTTATTTTCTCGAACTAGTATCGCGCTCACGGCTACTTCGGATAAGGCAAGATAGACGAGGAGGAGTTGTCCACGTTTTGGTTTTGAAAGCAATGGCGGCGATGACAAGTACACCTTTAACTCCTTCAGGGCATGGACGCACTCAGGGGTCCATTGGAGGCTGTTATCATTTTTAAGTACGCCGAAGAATTTATGGCACCTATTGGAGGATCGTGAAATGAACCTTGAAAGGGCGGCGATACGACCACTCAACCTCTGAGCCTGTTTTTTGGTGGTCAAATGTTCTGGTATCCCCTCGATGGATTGATTTGGTCGGGATTGACCTCGATACCTCGCTGCGACACTAGGCAACCCAAGAATTTTTCTGAGGCCATGTCGAATGCACATTTTTGAGGTTCAGTTTCATGATGTATTGCTTGAGTATGCCAAAGGCTTCTCTCAAGTGGTCGATGTGATCTTCTTTCCTTTTGGATTTGACCAGCATGTCGTCTATGTAGACTTCTATCATCTTACCGAGTTGGTCGTTGAACATCTTCGTCACTAACCTTTGATAAGTCGCTCCCGCGTTTTTCAATGCGAAGGGCATGGCCCTGTAGCAATACATCCCCTGGTGGGGGATGGTGGTGGTCTTTTCCTGATCCTCTTCCTCCATGAGGATCTAATTATAGCCTGAGTAAGCATCCAAGAATCTAAGTATCTCGTGCCCGGTCGTTGCATCGATGTGTTGATCGATATGGGTTAATGGAAACGAATACTTGGGGAAGGCTTTGTTGAGGTCAGTGAAATCTACGCGCATCTGCCATTTGTCGTTCTTTTTTTTCACCATGAATTCATTGGCGACCCATTGGGGGTACTTTGACTCGCGGAGCCATTTTCTAACAGTTTTTCCACTTCTTCGCGTACCGCGTCATTGATTGCAAAGTTGAACTTATGCCTACCCTGTCGCACCGGGGGTGAAATGGGTCGACGTTCAATTTGTGTGTGGCGATCTCCTTTGGGATACTGGCATATCTTCATGGCCAAAGCAAACAAGTCCGCGTTAGTAGTTAAATATTCACAAAACTTACCTGGTTCATAAGTTTACAACCGATGTAAGCTTTCTTGTAGTGGTCGTTGCTGTCTAACTGAACAGGTCGAGGTCCTCTTTGGTCGATCCTGCAGCCTCGACCATATCGAGGTCTCTAATGACGTCCTCGCTATCGTCGCACATTTACCTCGACCCTATTTATTGCTATGACTCTTTTTCTTTGTCCTTTGTCTTTTGGGTGGTCGTATAGTCTAAGGCGAAGCGGTAGCATTCCTGGGGCGTGCGTTGCTCCCCTAGTATGTTGAATATTCCCAATGAAGTTGGGAATTTGATGACTTGGTACAATCTAGAGGGGATGGCTCTCATGGTGTGTATCCATAGTCGCCCTATTATGGCGTTGTATGATGTGTCCTAGTCCATGATATGGAATGTGGTTCCCAGAGTGACACTACCTTCTAGGACGGGGAGTGTGATCTCGACGGATGTTTGCTCAACTGTATTGTTCAAATCTGTTAGTTTGATGTAGCGCGAAACTATCCTAGAGTTTCATTTGTGCAAGTACTCGGGGATGGATAATGCATGTGCCGCTCCCATCGTCCATCATAATTTATCTTACGTTAGTATCTAAAATTCATAAAGTGATAACAAGAGCATCATAGTGAAGGAAAGCCAAACCGTTGGTATCTGACTTATCGAATATGATACTTTCTTCGAGTTCATCATACTGTTTATGGGCGATCGACCGTTTGAGCTTGTGAGTTGTGGTGAACTTCACAGTATTGATGGAAGCATCGTCCCCACCATCGATGATCATGTGGATGGTGCAGGCCGGTGAGGGCGGTTTCGGCGTACCTTGATGTTGTTCACGTCCTCTAGAAAAATTGGTCCTTCCCCGATCGCTCAGCAATTCTTTGAGGTGTCCATGCCGTAGCATGTTTACGACCTCCTGTCTTAGGGCGATGCAATCTTCGGTTTTGTGTCCTCGCTCTTGATGGAACTCGCAGAGGGCATCTGATTTTCTGGTGTTCGGGTTAAGGGTGGCTAACGGGCCGGGGCCGGACCAAGTGGGTCGGGCTAAACGGGTCCGGGCTATGCGGGCCCGGGGCAAACGGGCTATATGGGTGGAACCGGCCCCTACGGGCCTAAGCCCACATGGGCTCGGGCTAAGCGGGGCGGGCCAAACGGGCCTAAACGGGTCCGGGCTATATTTTTTTAATTTTTTTTTTTATGTAAGGCAATTTCTTGTAAATCTTGTGATATAAATCTTGTAATTCATA
>ML251074.1:0-16719 GCA_005239495.1 Nicotiana undulata | reverse complement strand
GGGGGGGGGGGGGGGGTGCTCGGATGTGATTCTGGTTGGTTTCATACCATTTTCCAATATTTTTAGGCTGCTGACTTCTGGTGCAAGTGGCTTCTTCATGATAGACGAGAGAGGCTCGTGATCGCAAAGTAGAGAAGTTGGCGTGCGATGTTTTACCCTCTGCGTTTGTAGGGTCAGTCTCATTCTCGGATGCTGAGATTAGTTGCTTAGTGTTCGCGAAAGCTTGTGGTCAAGCATGTGGACTGCCTTCGCAATTACGGGTGAAAGATCGCACTCACATAGGCTTAGCTGGGAAGGGGACACATTCATGATGGTGACTTCGCGTTCGCGAAGAGGAGTTTTTAGTTGGGAAGATTTTTCGTGGAGGTTGTGTCGCGATCGCAATGAACATCACTGTACATAATATTTAAGTTGAGATTTCATGACTTTTAACCACTTTATCATACTTTAAGTCGTAGACTTCGAGAGTGAAAATTTTGAAGGAAAAATTTACTATATCATTGGAGGTAAGAAATTTACACTTAGATTTGACCTTGTATCATATTGTTTCATGAATTTCCACATCCAAATGCTTAATTTGTAAAGAAAAATTTGTGGGGGGGGTCGTGACTATAATTTTGAAAGAGAATAATTGATATTCGAGTCTCAATTTGGAGTTGATTTTTAATGAAATTTGTATATTTGGACTCGTATTGGAATGAACAATCGGGACTTGTGAGTTTTGTTGGGTTCTGAAAAGTGAGCCCAGATTGACTTTTTGGTTGACTTTGTGTATTGAATTAAAGATTTGAGCTTTAACATTTGGGATCGATTTTCATAGATTTGTTTGACATTATTGGGTTGTATTTGACTAGATTCGAGCCATTTGGAGTTGATTTGGCATCTTTTGTGATTTTTAGCTTATTGAGCAGAAGTAAGTCTCGGCTAACCATGTTAAGAGGGAAATCCCTAGAATTTGACTTGATTTTTATGTGCTTAAGGTATTGGGGTGCATATATGTGGTGGCGAACGTATATACATTTACCATGTTTATGTCCTGACCGGGGTAGAATTGAGATACTTTATGCTTTGTTTTGATTATGTGCTCATTTGATACATGATATTTTTGTCTTATATAACTACATTTGCTCTTTTATTCATGTTAGAGATCATGCCTAGGTTTATGGTTATTTTTGAAGGCATGAGATCTTTTTCTTGATATATTGAATTGCTTGAATTAACCGTAAAATTCCATGTGCGCGTATCCATATGATTTTTATTAAGCCCATGTGCATCTTTTATTTATAATCCTTGAACACATGCATATATTTTTGTATATGGATACTTGAGTTGGACTGCAAAATTTGGCACGAAAGGTAAGGCGTGCGAATGAGATACATTATGGCGCACAGGACATGATAATCTTATTTCCTGGTCGTGAATATGCTGAAAGAAGTTAACAAAGCCCCCATGGCAGATGCATGATGTCATTACAGTTTGCCAAAAGCCTCGTCAACCAGAATAATTGCAGAATTCAACATTGCTTTAGGGAGGCTAATCAAGCTTCCGACGTGTTAGCTAAATGGAGCATTGGTAAGCCGGATAAGGTATTCACTTCTCTTCTGCTTTGCCCCGTGGTACTAAAGGGCCTTATAAATTGGACATGACCGGTGCGATTTATTTAAGGATCCGACACGAGAAGATCTTTTATTTGTAAAGTTAAGTTGCCCCTCTTGGTAAGTGGTAAAGGTTTCAATTTGTTTATGGGTAAGGGCCATTTTTTATTGTAAGGGACTGGGATTGGGTGATCCAAAATCCCGATAGCTGGAACTGTAAATGTTTTATCCTCTTCCTAATTATGTAATTTTCGTGACTGGAATGAAAGGACCACGCCATCAAAAGGCGCAATTTGAGTTTAAAAAGGGACATAATGATCGGATATTTGATTATGAGTGACCTATTAATCTCCTCTTTGCGTTTGGATTTCGATCCGTTGGGCATTTCCTGGGGCATTTGCCATGCACCTACGAAAAAGTTTTCTAGGTACATTTTAGATAGGTCATACCCTAGTTGAAGTGTCTAAATGTTGGCGAGTCAGTGCTGTCAGTGTATTCAGGCCCAAAGAAATTATCAAGGGAAGCTAATGCAAATGGGTATCAACATATCAAAGAAGTGCATTGTCATTATTTTAGGTTTGTGTATTTATGCTCTTTAAACTAGCATTATTGTCCCCCACTTCTATTCAGTTGAACCTCAGAACTTCATATCCCAAAATAGAAAAATGTAACAAACTTTTTAAAGTCCATTTAAGATGCTTCTAGAATGCAGGAAAATGCAGTAAATAACCTCACCGAACATATGGTTTGCTATGATTCAATTTTTGCAGATAAGGTCGGTCTATAGCCCCACTAATATGGTGTACTTTTCCCGAACCAAAATGTGGTTTATTTTAACTTAAAGAATCAAAATGCGTGAAAGAAAAATTGGACACCAAAATATATATAGCGCCTTACTTCACCACGATATACCTTAACGGTCGTTTGTCTGTTAAAATATAGTGCGGTGAAGTAAGGCATTATACTTAAGTAGTGGGCCCACCAATAATTCTCGTAGGCTTAACCGACATACCAATAATTCAACTGGGTATAGAGCGCATATTTAAAGCGCTTTACCTCAAATAATTGTACCCCCGGACTAGTTTGTGCCTTATTTAAGGAGGTTCAGGATTTTGTAAAAATCCATTCAGGATCCTTCAAGTCTTCTAAAATATTTCTCCATTAAGTTATTTTGCATTTTGTCATAATGTTTGATGAGCGAAAAATTAGGGTTTCATTATATTGGGGGGGAGGGGGGGAGGGGTGAGGTTGTGGTGGTGAATAACTCAGTAAGCTATAGTTTATCTCCACAGTGTCATGTTAAGTTGCCACTTACGATGGAGTACGATACATTGGTATCGTTGTTATGAAAAAAAATTAGTGTGAGCAAACGTTTGGTGAATATCAAAGTAACCGAAAGATATCTGTATTATGTCACTCCGCAAAGGGTTGCTTGTCATGTTGAGTTTAACATCGAAGACGATGAAACTCTGAGAGATTTTTTGAGGACTTTGGATAAATACCGAGAATTTTTTGTGATAAAAATGTTGAAAATGTACGTCAAGGCTGAAGACGTTCGCAATACTGAGGTTGCCCAAAGTAGGGATATCCTAAATCATCGAGGGGTTATTTTGGAGCAGTTTTGGCCGAACAGGTTCCGGGTGAAAGCGCTTTTCCTGATCTAAACTTATCTCCATGGGCGAATTATGAGCGAGGAAATAATTTCTCCTCTAGTTTACATAATCCACAAGTCGAGTTGTAAACATAAATTTTCATTTATGTTACGGTGTTTATTTTTATGTATTGAATTAATATTAACACTCATATATTTCACAGGGGGTACTGGCCATATATGAATTTTACAAGTTATGAACCAATACCCAATTGGAATATGCCTAGTTTTGGTATGTTGGATCATGATGGTCCATCTGGTAGTCATCCTCAACAAGATAATGTCCATCATGGGATATCAACAAATTATGATTTGTAAGTGAAGTGATAAAGGTATATGTAAAGTTTGAATCAATTTGAATAACTCATTATTTTATTGGTTGTACAGTGAAAATGGGCAACTTGAAGGTTATGTCCTTACTCAATTGCCCGAAGATAACATATTTAATCGAGATCTGGCAGATGCGCGAACTCGGGAAGAGAACAGTGATTATGACAACAATGCTGATGAGTCTGGGGATGACACACCCTTCCCTGATGAGGGTGATGAGGAGGAGGAAGAGAATGCTGATTTGATGAGGGAGCATGCTCCACCTCCCATTAGACCAAGAGTGTACGAGTCCCACATGTCGTTTCATTCAAAGGAGATTCCCTACCTTGATCATTTGCCGAATATGCTGGATGTGGACGCCCTCACAAGGTATCTTGACGAAATTAGGACAGCAATGTGGAATGAATCTAGAGTAACGGTGTTGTCAAATGGCATGCTTTTTCCTGATAAAGAGGGCCTAAGCAGGGCGGTGCGAATGTAATACATAAATGAGTGTTGTGAGGTCGTGGTTCATGAGTCATCTCCGGATATATATAAGGTTATTTGCCGTAGATGATTTACGGGTTGTAATTGGATATTGCGTGCGAGGAAGACGAAAACAAATATGTGCATTGTGGGTAAACACATCACAATTGTGAAACTGACACATTCAGTGGGAATCATTTTAACATGAATGTTGACTTGATTTTTCTTGTCTTGACTCCACACATTGAAGCGTCCATAAGGTACAAGATCAAAGAGTGATAACATTTGTCTACCAGGAATATGGGTGTACCATTACCAAAAGAAAGACATTTCTCTGGCGCAAACATGTGTTTGAAATTGTTTAAGGTAACTGGGATAAGCCCTTTGCATCTCTACCCAGGCACATGGCCACATTGCAACACTTCAACCCCGGGACGATTGTAGAATGGAAGTTTGAGCGGAGTCCGGGAATACCATCACATATATTCAGATATGTGTTCTGGGCATTTAAACCAACAATTGATGTTTATTATTTTATATGTTAGTTTATTATTTTAAATGTTAGTTTAGTATTTTATATATTAGTTTATTATTTTATATGTTTGTTTGTTACTCACCTATTTTTGACTATAACTATACAAGATTTAATTATTAAATATTCATATAATAATACTTAGTTTAACAAATATTGTTGTTTTGTAATGTTATTTTCTTACGTTTGTTGACTAAAATTTGAGAGGCTCTGTGTTTGAACTCTCAGCTTTTTTCAAATACTTTTGGACTTAATAGATAATTAAATGATTAATTTTAATAACTACAAATATACTACGCTAAAGGGCACTAAATTTTACAACGCTAAAATGGCACTACATTACAATACGAGCACTACATTAAAATTACAGGCACAACATACCACTACACGGAACTAAAGTCACATATTCATATATGTACAACAATAACAACTAAATAAGATTAATTATTCCAAAAATAACTTTATCTATTTTACTAGTCTTTTAACAAATAGATAATCTGAACCAAATAAAAATAATAAATTAAATTATTCACAAAAAATCATGAAAAAACATATACCACAGTAAAAATTAATTAATTAACATTTTTTTAACAACTAATAACAATTTCTCCATTTTAGTAATTTTTTTAGTACACTAATAATATAATCAGGATAAAAAATAACAGATTAATTAAATCCAAAACAATCACGAAATAACATAGAACACAGTAATAAAATAACTATTTTTATACATGTGTTTTAACAAAAACTAAGTCGGAATAGCTTGATTTTAATTTTTTTAAAACTTGAAGATTAGGTGATTTGGTGCCGAAACGAGCAACTCACTACGAGATAACGCCTTAGCTAGGATGTGGGCCTGAAAATCTACACTTTTTGTGGGACTAGTGGGCTCCAAGCGAGGTTTTTTTGCTTAAAAGGGGAGGAGGCACTGCTGTTTTTCGGGTTTTTAATAGGGAAGGAGGCTGACTGGTTTCGGCAAACAGTCTTAAGGTATAGCGCGATGAAATACCACGCTATATATGTTACGGTGCCCAGATATTTATTCCACACATTTTAATTCTTTGAATCCAAATAAACCATATTTTGGTTCCGAACTCATACTTTCACTATTTAAGTAACCATAATTATCAAGCGTACAAGCATGAAGGTAATAGCTGGAGTTTAGAGATGGTCAATAGCTTCAACCTTGATTGAGACAATAAGCTATTTCTACATGAACAATAATATCAGAGGTCAGCAACTTGGCCCAAAAACTATCAAAGAATGCGGTGAGATGGTTTAAATTCTTCAGCTTTAACTAAAAGTATTGAGTTGAACCTCAAAAGTTGAGGACAAAGAAGTCAGTTATTTGTTGGGCATATGTGCTTATAAATATCATTAACGGTATATATCTAAACTTTTCAGATTTAGGATATTTGAGACCACTTGAGTTTTGTTTTCCACGGAAGACAAAGAGTGAAATTATATTATGGACCCAATAATCTGTGAACGAACTCGTTTTCTATTTTTTGTTTCCCATTCCATCTGCGTTATTCATTTCGAGGTCTAACTAATGATTCATCTCGGGGAATAAAATACTCCTTACAAAGACGACTTTATTGTTATAACTGAACCCGATATCTTTGGTTTAGGGTGGAATATTGAACCGTACTAACCACCCACTACAGTTTGTAACGAACTCCTTTTTAACCTTAGAGCTAACGACGTGCTTGATTACACATTTCTCACGGGCATATAGCTCATGTATTTTTATTTTTTTTAAATTATGAAAACCTCTTCACTCTTGAGAACGTTCTTTATATTTTGAGTAATCAAACTTGTTGAAGAAAAATCAACTGAATTGAAATACATTTGAAATAATTAAAATAAAATTGTGTAAGTGATGTTTTTAATTTCAATACCACACAAGAGGGGGTGATTTGTGTGGTGTCCGTTTTTCGCCTAATATGAATATAAAGGATCGGGTTCTTCTATGTGTTCCTTAACCTACTATTGCTGAAATAGTAAATGCGGAAAGTAAAGAACACATGTATTTTACGTGGAAAACACATGGCTCAAAAGGCGAAAAAACCACGACCTATTTCTCAGTAGGGTTTTCCCAAACTCTCCACTAAATCACTAAGCCAAATACTGCATTTACAAAATATTTTTGTAAACCTAGGACTAACTCTAATCTCGTTGTAGCAAACAACCTCTAATTGTTGCGACTACTTCAAGTTAACTCTAACTTGAATACTCTAAGTACCTAATACAATTGCCTCTACATAAAGCAATATGAAAACACTTACTACAATTGAACTAGAATAAAAGACATACACTTGGAGCTAGTTCTTCTATCTGGTTCATGTAGCTTCAGATCCACACACTTGAATCTCACACGAATTGCTTGAAAAATGCCTTGCTATTTTGCCTCAATTCACGTTTAACTTCTGTTTTTCTGCGTGCTTGTAGAATGAGAACATCATGCAATATATAGAGTTAGTAGATGAAGAAATAACTAGAGTTCTAATGCTACTCTTCCTTGGTGGAAGAGATCTAGTTGATCTCAACTTCTAACTCCTTCCTTATCTTGGATAGTGTTCTCTTTTATTAAGGAGTCCTTCTCCTCGTCAATTATGCAAACTTTTCGATCAAGAGATATTAATAATACTAAGTTAATCTTGTCTCCTTCACGTGCATCCCACATGCTCAAATTTTTCCGTGTCTATACACACAAGGGATGAACCTGGTTAATGCCTGAGCTTCCTTTGTTAATCTTCAAAACTAACCTTCACTTGGGCCAACAAATTTTCCCTTTTTGATGATAACAAAATCTGGCTCTGTTTCAACTTAGCTCAACACCAACACAATGTTAGAAATAATTTTCCTTCTTATCACTTATCATCAAGGACCAGGTTCAACAGGTTATAAACACCAATGTTCAAAGTGTAAAGCACAATCATTTTTCCTCTTTTGGCATCATCAAAAATTTGCATAAAAATGTGAGATAACCAGATTTTAAATATTACTTGTGGCCAGTGGGGCTACTTCAAATGCAATCATGGATTAATCATCATAGATCAAGCTAAGAATTTTAACCATCAAATAAATATAAACAAACAGTTGGAGCAAAAGACAGTGAATTTCATTGATGATTGATAACATTCTACCACAAGGCATAAGGAGAAATAAAAAAACACTGGAAAAATAAGCAAAAACAACAACAAAATTACAAATGGGGTCATTGGTTGATCTACACTAGGCTAAGAGGCTTAAGGCTGGGAAGAAATAGGTGCTTGGTTTTTGGCTTGGAGGAGTTTCATCATATCTTGAAGAATGCCATCATTCTTCTCTTTTTCTCTTGCCAGCTCAGTTCTGAGAGCATCTCACTTAGTCTCCACCTCAGCCAACATCTTTTTCAGCCTCTAATCTCAGCATCCTTAGCCCCACTTTCTTGCACCAAGGCTCTGAACTTGCTATTCACTGGTACCTTCTTGGATGAACCAGGTACTTTAGGAGTGGCATGGACTTCATAGTCACAAGCATTCAGAGTATTTGCCCCAAAATGATCCTTGTTTGTACCAACCTCTCACTTCTTCATAGGTACCATGAAATGTGCAAGCACAACTGTGAGAATGAAGCTGTAGGGAATGGCATGAGTCTTGGAGCCATTTATAACCTATCAAGAAGATGGATTATAAATCCAAATCAATTAATCTGCCTCCCACTATCCAAAGACTCCATCAGGACCAAGTCCATGAAGTTTGCAACGTGCCTCCTTTCCTGCATAGGCAGAACATACTTGTGGACAGATTCGAACAACACCTTGTGAGATAACTTCATCTTACTCTTGTACACACCCTTGGGCTCAATTTCCTCCTTATTGTCACTGAATTTTTTGGTAATGGACAGGGCAGTAGGAAGATTTTCTCGACTTGGCCATTGAGCTTTGTATAGTCATTGTACCCCTCAGCAGGTATACCCAGAAATTCTCCCAACTCCTTCTCTTCTAAAGAGACTTGCACTCCTTTCACCAAACTGGTAACCCTTCAATTCTTCACCTCAGCATTTTCCATTAACTCAACAATCTCATTCCTGGCCAACCTGTTATCCATTTAAAGGACCATGTCCTTCCATCCTTGCAACTCCAACTTCTCCAATAGCAGCACCATTCTTTGCTCCTCCAAGTGCTTGAGGAGTCTTCCCTTCAAAATAGTCCTCTTGCCAAACTTGGCCAATTTGTCTTTCTCAATGTCAAAATCACCTTCCTCCTCTCCACTTCATTCTTCTTCCTCAACAATTTTCACTTGTTTTGACTTCACAGCAGACCAGGGTGGATGGTTCAGCAAACTCTGAAACAGAGTACTTCTTAGTGGAAGTCTTGGATTTCTTGGGTTTGGGAGCCAGAACCTCCACTTCTTCAGTCTCTTCTTCATCTCGAAGGATCAGGTCCATCTCATCTATATCAATAGCCTCAACAGGCTCATCCATCTTCTTCTTTCCCTTAGCAACCACTTTCCTTTTGCTTTCTCCGCATGCTTTATGCAAATCTGCCTCATTCTGCTTTAGTTGGCTTCTTGTGGCTCTTCCTCTTGAGGGAGGAATTTCAATAGAAATAGAAGGGACAACCTTACTTTTCTTGTTAGCCCTAGCAGTGCCCAGGATTTTATCCTTGGAAGTTCCTTTCTTCTTTCGATTATATCTCTCAATCACTTTCGTCAGTAGGTTTGCGAGGGTTTCCTCTATAGATGAACCAGGTTCATCTACAGTTTTTCCAAGTTGAAAAAGCCCTTCAGCCGCTTCGTCAGAACCACTTCCCCCTATTTTCCATACACTTTCATCTACTTCACCAAATTTCTCTTCCTAAACAGCCATTGCACATGTATATTTGGTTAAACTCACAGGGGTGGGTGAAGGATCATCCACTCTTTTACCCTTTCCCTTCATAACACTCCTAACTCCCTTGGTCTCTTTTTCTTTTCCCTTTTTATTTTTACCACCAACTTCTACAGACTAAGTAGTTTCAACCCCAGCTATAGTACCTACCAATACAAACCTATTCTCCAAATTTGAAGCAACTTCAAAAATTGTCTCAGGAGTGACTTTAGGGCCAGAATATACCTGTTTAGTTTTGAAAGAAACAATTTCCCCCCCTCAGTAGTAGATTTGAAGGAATCATCAGATATTTTAGATTCTTTCTCCCTACTCGCTTGCAGTTGTTTATTAATTTTCTGAATTTTCTCTCCACCAGCAGCAACCTTGCGAGCCATCATTTTTAATCTTTTCTTAGAGTTTGGGGTGTTGGAAGGAGTGCTAATGGGTGTGGAAGTAGTTTCTTGTGGTGGTGATGAAGGGTTTTCAGGAGTGTTGGCCATTTTTGTGCTTGGTACTAGAAGAAAAGAGAAGTAGATTGTGTTTGGAAGATTAGAGAAGATAGAGAGAGTTTAACGGCTTGAAAAATTAATGGAGTGGAGAAGCCAATAATGTTGATCAATATAAAGAGAGGTAATTAATGGGTAACGACGGGATTTTCAGACTTTTAGAAGTCTACTCAAACTGAATTTCAGTTTTGAAAAGACGTTGGAATCTTTTCCTAGTATCTAGGTAGTTTAATTCGGTTAAGAGTCTTTGAACAGAACTGGTTCACTTGTAAGGGATAAGTTCAAATGAAATTTGGAATTAGGTAGGACTCTGCTCATGATCCAAATATTATTATTTCAAATTATGTAGGGTGTTGAAAACATATCGTGTTATCTTGATGTACCAGGTTCTTCACTAAGAATACTCTTGTGTAAGTCTAAATTTGTAAAAATATAGAAAATATCATTAGAAACTAATGAGTCATTTTAACACATGGCACAAGCGTATACTACTAAAAGTATGAAAATGAGCAAAAATTAATCTAATTATATAAACATTTCCAAATTTTCTAACCAAAATGTTTTTTTCATTTTTTTCTTTGTAAATTCTGAACTGGTCCTTTTAGGTGATCTTAATCATCCTTAATTCTAACATGTTCCTTTAAAAGTGATCTCTACTTAGGGCTTTTGTGGAGATGTTAGCTATTTGCTTGTCAGTAGCACAAAATTCCAAAGTGATCAATCCATTTTCATAGTTACCCCTTAAAAAGTAATGCCTAACATCTATGTGCTTAGTTCTCTTGTGATGAACCGGGTTCTTGGTCATACTAATTGAACTAGTGTTATCACAAAATATGGGGATACAACGAACATCAATTCCGAAGTCCATTAATTATTTTTTGATCCACAACAATTAGCACAATATGAAGCAGCAACAACATACTCAGCTTCATTAGTAGATAAGGCCACTGAACTTTGCTTTTTGGTGGCCCAAGACACAAGACATGAGCCAAAAAAGTGCGCCCTACCTGAGGTGCTTTTTCTATCCACAAGAAAACCTGCATAATCAGCATCAGCATATCCCACTAGATTGAAATTACTACCATTTGGATACAAAAGACAAAGATCAGTGGTGCCTCTTAGATATTTCAAAATTCTCTTGACAACAATCAAGTGAGAATCTTTTGGATTTGCTTGAAATCTTACACAAAGGCGTACAGTGAAAACAATGTCAGGTTGGCTAGCAGTGAGATACAATAATGAGCCAATCATTCCCCTATACCATTTTTGATCAACATATGAACCAGGTTCACCCATCATGATCATTTAAAATTCACTCCCATTAGTTTAACAAATTCTTTACTTAGCTAATTGGTATTTGCTCCAGAGATTATATCATCAACATATATATGAACTACCAAGAGATATTTACCTTTTTGTTTCAAGAAGATTGTCAATTTTACCTCTCTTGTAGTCATGTCAAGAAAAAACTTTGATAATCTTTCATACCATGCTCTTGAAGCCTGCTTGAGACCATAAAGTGTGTTGTCAAGTTTGTACATATGATCAGGATACTCCTTGCTTTCAAACCCCGGAGGTTGCTTGAAAAACATTTTTCCTTTAGATAGCCATTGAGTAAGTCACTCTTGACATCCATCATAGTGTATGCCCTCCTTCTGACTATATCCTTGAACCATGTAAGCAGCAAAGGCTATGATGAGTCTTATTGCTTCCAACCTTGCAACTGGAGCAAAGGTTGCATCATAGTGTATGCCCTCCTTCTGACTATATCCTTGAACCATCAATATTTACTTGTTCCTTGTGACTGCTCCATCTTCATCAAGTTTGTTTTCGAAGACCCATTTTGTGCCAATTACTTATTTGTCCAAGGGTCATGGTACCAGATGCCAAACTTGACTTCTTTCAAATTGGTTGAGTTCATCTTGTATTGCCTTTACCCAGTGGGCATCCTGCAAAGCCTCAACAACATTTTTAGGTTCAATAATAGATAAGAAAGCATCTAAAGCACAAAGATTCTTTTATAAGATCTGGTTTTGATTCCACAAGTTGGATCAGTAATCATGTTCTCAATGGGAACAGGTTCATGATGGGTTCCATTCAGGTTTGAGGATTATTTCCTCTTTTTTCTATTCCCCCATCATTTAAGTTTCATACCAGCCTAATTATTTCATCATCATGTTCCTATCTCTCAGAAATAATGTTAGTTTCATCAAAAAACACATGAACACTTTCTTCAACACACATAGTTCTTTTGTTATAAACCTTATAAGCTTTGATATGTGAAGAATACTCCATCATCACTTCTGGGATCAAACTTACCGAGGAAGTCTTTACCATTGTTTTGCACAAATCACTTGCATCCAAATGCCCTAAAATGGGATATATTTGGTTTTCTCCTTTTAAGTAACTCATGGGGAGTCTTCTCTACAATAGGTCTAGTCATGCACCTATTTATGATGTAGCATGCAGTATTTACATCTTCTGCCCAGAAGCTATGGGGCAGTTTACTAGAAAGAAGCATAGTCCTAGTCATATCTTCAAGTGTCCTATTCTTTCTTTCTACTACTCCATTTTGTTGTGGACTTCTAGGAGCATAAAAAATATGATTTATACCATGTTCATCACAAAATTTAGCAAATTTAGCATTTTCAAATTCAGTTTTATGATCAGACCTAATTGATGCAAGTTGATTACCTAGTTGTTTCTGAGTTTTTCTAACAAAAGAGGTGAACATGTCAAATGCTTCATCTTTAGATGTTAAAAATAAGGTCCAACTAAACCTAGAGTAATCATCAACAAGCACCATCACATATCGTTTACCACCTCTGCTTAATGTTCTCATTGGACCATAGAGATCCATATGGACCAGTTCCATCGTCTTGGAGGTGCTTATGACTTACTTGCATTTAAAAGAGGATCTTACTTGCTTCCCCCTTGAACAAGCCTCGCAAACTTCGTATTCCTTGAAATTGATGTTAGGAAGCCCTATCACCAATTCCTTGGAGATTAATTGTTGAGTTGACTCAGACTTGCATGTCCAAGTCTCTTGTGCCAAAAGATGGGATCATTGTCTAACACACTTAAGCAAGTGACTTTATTTTCTGAAAGTGTGGACAGATCTACAATACATATATATTGTTCACTCTTTTTTTCGTAAAACAATTTTGTTAGTGGTAAGATTAATCACAAAATATTTGGTAGATGTGAATGCTACCAAGTTACCTCAATCACGCAGTTGTGATACACTAGTTAGACATTATTTTAGGCCATCTATCAAGTAGACATTATCAATAGAGTGAGAATCAGTCTAAACTAGCTTACCAACCCCAATGATCTCACCTTTCTTCCCGTTTTCAAAGGAGACATTACCTCCTTTGAGGTCCTCAAGTGAAAGAAACTGGTTCTTGCTTCCTGCCATGTGCTTTGAGCAGCCACTATCCATGTACCATATTTGGCTCCTCCCTTCAGTTGGACCTGCAAAAGGAAATCAGGGATTAGTCTTAAGAACCTAAACTAGTTTGGATCCCTTTCTATAGGAAAAAGGATGAATCAAATTCTTTTTAGCCAAAATCTTCCAAGAGACTGGCAGCAAAAGGATGATTTTGCTCTCCCAAGAGACTGGCAGAATCCTTGTCAAAATCTTCTCAACTTTGGCTTCTTCAAGAATGATCCTTCCAAGAGACTTAAGTTCATTTGTCAGTGTGGTGAACCTTGTATACTTCTCTTGGATGGTTTCCTTTTCCTTCATAGTTAAATTCTCATATTAAGAATATAGTAGAGTTCCTCTAGACCTCTTCACTTGAGGTGTTCCTTCATAAGCCACTTGCAAAGTGTCCCAAATTTCCTTAGCAGTGGTACAACTTTGAATTCTTCTATACTCGTCTGGACCAAGTCCACACACAAGCCATTTCTTGGCCTTGGCATTCTTCTCCCATTTTCTCAAGTCCTCAGCAGTGTAGTTAGCTCTTGTTTTTGGCACATCTACTCCTTCAGCATTTTTCTTCATGGTAGCCAGGGGACCATCAGTGACAATGTCCCACAGCTCATATTCTTCTCCAATGATGTGATATCTCATCGTGTTCTTCTACCAGGAGTAGTACTGATCCAAAAACTGCATTTACAAAACACTTTTATAAACCTAGGACTAACTCTAATCCCGTTGTAGCAAACAACTTCTAACTGTTGCGAAAACTTCAAGTTAACTCTAACTTGAATACTCTAAGTACCTAATACAATTGCCTCTAGATAAAGCTGAAAGGTACAATATGAAAACACCTACTACAATTGAACTAGAATAAAATACAGACACTTGGAGCTGGTTCTTCTATCTGGTTCATGTAGCTTCAGAATTTGCACACTTGAATATCACACGAATTGCTTGCAAAATGCCTTGTTATTTTTCTCTCAATTCATGTTTAACTTCAACGTTTGTGTGTGCTTGTAGAATAACAACATCTTGCAATATATAGAGTTAGTAGATGAAGAAATAACTAGAGTTCTAATGCTACTCTTCCTTAGTGAAAGAGTTCTAGTTGATCTCAACTTCTAACTCCTTCCTTATCTTGGATAGTGTTCTCTTTGATTAAGGAGTCCTTCTCCTCATCAATTATGCAAACTTTTCGATCAAGAGATATTAATAATACCAAGTTAATCTTATCTCCTTCACGTGCATCCCACATGCTCAAATTTTCACGTGTCTATACACACAAGGGATGAACCTGGTTAATGTTTGAGCTTCCTTTGTTAATCTTCAAAACTAACCTTCACTTGGGCCAACAAATTTCCCCGTTTTGATGATAACAAACTCTGGCTCTGTTTCAACTTAGCTCAACATCAACACAATGTTAGAAATAATTTTCCTTCTTATCACTTATCATTAAGGACCAGGTTCAACAGGTTATAAACACCATTGTTCAAAGTGTAAAGCACAATCTTTTTCCCTCTTTTGGCATCATCAAAAATTTGCATAAAAATGTGAGATAACCAGATTTTAAAACTTACTTGTGGCCAGTGGGGCTACTTCAAATGCAATCATGGATTAATCATCATAGATCAAGCTAAGAATTTTAACCATCAAATAAATATAAACAAACAGTTGGAGCAAAAGACAGTGAATTTCATTGATGATTGATAACATTCTACCACAAGGCATAAGGAGAAATAAAAAACACTGGAAACATGAGCAAAAAAAACAACAAAATTCCGAACGGGGTCATTGGTTGATCTACACTAGGCTAGGAGGCTTAAGGCTGGGAAGAAATAGGTGCTTGGTTTTTGGCTTGGAGGAGTTTCAGCATATCTTGAAGAATGCCATCATTCTTCTCCTTTTCTCTTGCCAGCTCAGTTCTGAGAGCATCTCACTCAGTCTCCACCTCAGCCAACACCTTCTTCAGCCGTTAATCTCAGCATCCTTAGCCCCACTTTCTTGCACCAAGGCTCTGAACTTGCTATTCACTGGTACCTTCTTGGATGAACCAGGTACTTTAGGAGTGGCATCGACTTCATGGTCACAAGCATTCAGAGTATTTGCCCCAAAATGATCCTTGTTTGTACCAACCTCTCACTTCTTCATAGGTACCATGAAATGTGCAAACACAACTGTGAGAATGAAGCCGTAGGGAATGGCATGAGTCTTGGAGCCATGCTTGAATCCCACATGCTTGAATCTGTCGTGTCTATACACACAAGGGATGGACCTGGTTCATGTCTTAGCATCCTTTGTCAATTTTTAATACTAACCTTCACTTGGACCAACAGTAAGAATATATATTGATTAATATAGTGACACGATCCCAAATCCTAATAGGCTGTGATGGCGCCTATCGTGGAACTAGGCTAGCCAACCATCACCTTACTACGCATTTATTCAATTATAACACCTCACAATTTAATAATAAGCATGCAACCATAGCAAAAATAATATAATTAAGTCTTAGCGTCCCCATAATATTCTAAATAAACCTCCCAAGAACTGGAGTCAATAGTCATGAGCATCTACGAATAAATAAATCTAACTCTGCTAAAACTATAATGTATATATCTAAATCAAATGCTAAATCTAAACAAGGAAGGGAAATGGAGAAGTTGTGGACACTGGACAGCTACCTCGAAATCCCGTGAACTTCTGCTATCGAACCTGCGTCAGCTGCTACTGAGAGCTGGTACCTGGATCTGTGCACAGAGGAACAGGGAGTCTTTATGAGTACACCAACTCGGTAGTAATGAAAAGAAATCACAGTCTGAGAAATATAAAGCACAGAAACAGATACACCATTTCACAAAAGCCAGTAAAATATCAAGTCACCAAGTAGTATTCAGCAATTTCATAGGTTCAAAAACCAGTTCCAAACTCCTTTGAAAAACAAGTACAATATCAGTATATCTCAGTGAAATCCTCAGTAAAACCAGTTTGAAAATGAAGTAAATCATAGCTTGAAAACACAGTAAAATCATCATAAAAGTGTCCCTCGGGCCAAAATCATTTCTCATAACAGATGCCCTCAGGCATTCCCTCAATCACTCAGTATCAATCATCACTCAGTATCAATCATCACTCAGTATCAGCCCCGCAGGCAATCATCATCACTCAATCGGTATCGGCGCTCATTGGGGGTGCGTTACAGACTCCGGTGGGGCTCCTACAACCCAAGCGCAATAATAACATAAGGCCTGGAAGCCTTCTCATCTCTCTCTCATGAGGCCTGGAAGCCTCCTCACATCACCCATAAGGCCTGGAAGCCTCCTCACTTCACTCATAAGGCCTGGAAGCCTCCTCACCTCTCTCAT
>MDKH01071892.1:0-31655 GCA_005239495.1 Nicotiana undulata | reverse complement strand
TTAGTTGAAGAAATTAAGAGAAGACGAGGTCAAGAGCACTTACCTATGGAGTTATGGAGGTTGAGGAGCTTGATTCTTGGTTATGGGGGATTGGGGAAGAAAAGAGAAGTGGAACATGGAAAGAATCCCGAAATGGTTCTATTTTTTTTGGTGTTATTAAAATCACTAGAGGGATTTACCCTTCGCGTTCGCGGGCCACTGGCCGCTTTCGCGAAGGGTTGGCAGCTGGGATATATGCGTTCGCGGAACCAGGGCCGCGTTCGCGTAGGTCTGACTCCCTAACCTTCCGCGTTCGCGTGACTCTGCCCGCGTTCATGAAGAACAACCTACCTGACCCCAGACCCCATCCTATAATACTACGCATTCGCGAGAAGGGCGTCGCGTTCGCGTAGAGCAGTTCCCCCCCATAGCTCCGCGTTCGCGCCCGTACCCCTGCGTTCGGGTAGAATAAAACCCAAGCCACACTATTTACCCTTCGCATTCGCGAGCCCTTGGCCGCGTTCGCGAAGGGTATCACACCAGACATCAGAAACCTGCAACATCACACCGGATTTTTCATGTTTTCACACCCCGTTAGCTACCTGAAACTCACCCGAGCCCTCGGGGCTTAAAACCAAAAACACACACGACTCCCAAAACATCTTACGAACTTATTCAAGCATTTAAATCACCAAAATATCATCAAGAACATCGAATCAAACCTCACAACTCTTAGAAGTTTCTCAAACTTCATAAACTTCTAAATTTTCCATTTTTAATCTGAATCACGTCGTTTCAAGTCCGTTTCACACCAAATTTCAAAGATAAGACAAATAACATATAATAAACCTGTTCCGTGCTCCGGAACCTTAATACGGGCATGGTAACACGGTTTTCACTTAATAATTCATTTTCAAATTCCTTTATTATTTCCAGAAAATAATTTCCTTTAAAAATTCATGTCTCGGGCTTGGGACCTCGGAATTCGATTCCGAGCATACGCCCAAGTCCCATATTTTTCTACGGACCCTCCGGGACCGTCACATCGCGGGTCCGGGTCCGTTTATCAAAAATGTTGACCGAAGTCAACTTTATTCATTTAATTATCAAAAATTCCATTTTTCATCCAATTTCAATGTAAAGACTACCCGGCTACACGCCCGGGCTGCGCACGCATATCGAGTTGAGATTAACGGAGGCTTTCGGGGCCTCAAAACACATATTTAGCTAAAATTACGTTAGGATGACCTTTTGGGTCATCACAAATTCGCTCTTTTTCTTTCTTTCCTTTTATTTATTTTTAGATTTTTTTTATTTAATTTCTTAGAAAGATCTTTCTTTTATCGTTAGTTACTTGCTTGGCGTAGTTTGCGGTGTGAATTACGTAGTGAGAAAATGGGGCAGCTGGTACAACTGAAAGAGTTGGGTTTTCATGTATAAAAAATTGTAACACAGCTTGAAAGATTAAACAATAATGTCACATCCCACAGGTGGAACTAGAATATTTTTTTTAGCATTGTTATTATTATTTTAACTATATGATATGTGGAAGTTTTAACATGTTTCGTTGTTTAAGGTCATCATGGTAAACTACCTTTTGGCTCTCTTAGTATTGCAACCAACGTGTTAATATTCTCACTCCCTAGCTTTCCACGTGTTAGTTGTAGACATAACAAAAGCACTAAAACTCAAAAACCCTTTCATTCTCTCCGTCTTCTGCATCCGGCTTCTGTTGTGACGCGTTATTCTTCACTATTGTCATTTCTTCTCAGTTTTTGTTTTTAATCTGTAGGTTTCTCTGCTTTGTACTTTTACGTTTTTCTGTTTAATTTAATTATTTGTTTGCTTGTATTCTGATATTTGTTTTCCCTTTCGATTTCCCTGCCTTTTTGGCGAAATTTTGAGTTTTAGTTCTTCAATCATGTATATTTGTTCGGTATAATCTTTAATTAACACCTTTCTTTTGATTTTGTTCTTTCATACATGCTCAACAATTATCTAATCTATTGGCGAAGAAAGGAGAAGAGTACAGTCATGTAGAAGTCTATTCATTTTGGTGAGTTTTTTTTCTGTTATTTTTCTTTGGTTGTTGGTAGTCACAATTTTCTGGGTATACATTAGTTTTCTGCTCTTTTGGTTGGCATATGTTTTTTTTCTAGACGTTCTATTTGTTGGATTCTACATGCATGTCAAAAAGTTAGTTGAATTTTCTCGTCATTATATTAATGATAAGTATTTGATTCTTAGTGCATTGGCTATTGAGGATTCTTTACCCGGGTACATGTTGGATCCCTTAACTTTTATAGTACCAACCTCAAAGATAAGTGGTGTTCAATAGAGCTCTAATGTAATGGTTGTATCTTCACATCTTTATTAACAATATTAAACATGTCCGAATAAGGGAGAAACGAATATGGGTGAATGTGTGTTATAAAACTGAGATCATTATAGTTACTTAAATCTTGCAGACTTACATTGACTGGATAACAAGGCACGAGTATATTTCGGTGACAATCAAAAGACCTATTCCTTCTATCCAATTTAGCATAATGTAGAAAACGAACATGAGACTGGTTTCATTTGTTGGGTTACTAGTGCACATGAATGTGTGCTGTTTCTCCCTAGGTTTGCTTGAGTAGTCTACAATTTTATCGCGATTCCTTTCCTTCCATCTTTGTATCCTTGATGAAACGATGTCTTACCTAATGATACATAGATTTGCAGCGGTATGTTAATTTGGAAAGATTGATTTTCTAAGATTTCAGACACATTGAGGTGATGCATCAATTTGATGCATTTGGTCTGAAGCCTTTTTGTAGAGGTCTTACTATAGTTAGTGAGTAAATTTTTTTATGATTGAATTTTGGATTTTCAAGTGAGTTGGTCAACGTTTTTGATAGACACAAGGCCTTTACATGTTATTTTGCTCCTATGAATTCCTTTTTTTGAATTAAAAGTTGTAATAATGAATTATAAGTTTCCCGATTTTTTTTTTTTTTGCAAGATTACAATTTTCTTAAAGGGAGAAATATATAAAATAATAATGGACCATACTACTCAAGATTCTTTCACAAACCTCGTGGAGCATGAGTGCTTAAATGTGAATGACATCAGACGTCTAAAGACGAACTATATTCAGTATCAACCATTTCATTATCAAGAGGAAGAGTTGTTGTGTCATAATAAGGAAATGAGGGAGATGATGTAGGAGATAACTTTTGTTAGCATTATTATTTGCTTTTAACGACATAATTTCAAGAATTAAGGGAAACATATCTCTCATGTGCATTAGATGTGTTATTGGCTATTACCAATAGTTGTCCTCATTATGTTTGTATGTCTTCTCCCTCCTTTTACGTGATAATAATTTGAACAAAGGTTGCTGCTTCCTTTTACACTTGTAATTTATCTAAGGGTCCGAGAGTTTGTCAGAAGCAACATATCTACTGTTACAAGGTAGGGCTAAAGTCTATGTACACAATTCCCTCCCCTCTCGTGGGATTGCATGAGGTATGTTGTTGTTGTTGTAATTTTTTGACCTGTCAATTGTCGATCTTTTGTGAAGTATTCTGCTTTAAGTGATTAATTGCATCTCTGCATCTAGAAATAAAACTAGAATAGGAAAGGGTTTTGCTGAAAATCAAGAGTTTGAGGCTACGCTTCAGGAATTAGAGAGTGAGTATGACAAGCCATTTACGTAGAGCAATATGTTGAAATGGTAGAATTATTCGTTGTGATTCTTTTGTTAATTTAAAATTATAAATCCGAGAATGTGGTGAGAGGAGCTGAACTATAGATATAAGATGATTTGCCATTGATGCTTTCTCTGTACCAATTTATACTTCAGTTTGTTGACATTAGTTCTTTGAAAATCTCTTAACTTCATGTTTGATGTCAACATGTAACTCTATATAATAATCAAAGCTCGTACAAAAGTGTACACATCTCACTTACTAACTGTTATAGTTCTCACAAGTGAAATATTTCAAGGTTTCTCAACATATTATGTAATATCTTATTGCTCGTACTAGGACCTGTGCAATGAAAGAAAAAGAAAAGAAACACTTCTTAATTATAGACTGCGTCATATTTATATACTTTTCTTTTTCTATATTATTTCAAGAGACAAGAGTCTTATGTCAATATTATTTCTGTTCCAAAGGATGCCCCCTTAGAAAAGAGGTCCTAGCTGCTTGATAAAAAAGGTGTAAATAAATTCAGATATTACTTCTTCCGTTTGCTTTGGAATTCTACATTACTCTTATTAGTCTTATTCCAAATAAATTAGAACAGCAAAAATGGCTACTTTTCTGCTTGCCCCGATTTAACATTTTTTTTACAATAGGTATATCTATGATTGTCCTTGTCGAAATTATAAATATTTCCACCACTGTCATCAACAACCTAGCACTATAATCTTATACTATATGTTGATATAAGAACTCAATTCTAGGGGATAGATTGACTCAATTATTCAACAATACAATTTAGTTTAAACTCATCAATACTTAGTCAAAATCTCTAAAAAAATGCGCAATACCTTTCTATATTTGTATGTGTCACTAGAATTAAGTATTAATCATGTTTGGTAGATCATAGTTCTGTTGATTCTAATTTTGTTGACCTTCTGAAATGAAATAACAAAAGACTAGCCATTTGTCTCCTTTGTTTTGCATTGATCATCCTAGATTTAGCTTGTTATGCTATCTTCTGATTCTAATGCTTAATTTTCTTTTCTTACCGTGAATACCAAGGTATGTGTGATGTCAATTACATCAATTAAAATCCATACATTGTTGTATCGACTTTTGTATTAGTTGGTCTACCAACATGAACATGATTAATCTAAGTATTTGTTTTCATTGTCATTCACATGGAAGCAAGCTCAAGAATGTAATTATTCAACTTTGTTCTGCAAATAAATGTATACAGTATGAAGCATATTATATTTTAGTCAACTTGATGGTATTGCTTTCTTTGTCGCGGACCTCTTTTGTAAAGTGGTGTTGACATATACCCGTGCACAGCACGGGCACATGCCATCTAGTATAATTATAAAGGGATTAGAAGGAAGACGAACTGAATTTTAATTTTTTTCTTAAACTTATGTCAAATCAAAGTTTTCACCCTTAAAATCGGATAACAATTAAATTTATAAGTGGCTTTAAGGACACGTGCACTTGGCACAAACTGAGAAATATGAGAATTAATGTTAGAGATTGACTGTAATATAAAGCAAACCAGTATGAAGTGCAGTTTGGCCCTCGAGCTGGATCGCCCTTGAACCAAATAGATGTCTAATTGAAAAAGATAAACTGAACGACAAAATAAGAGAGCTTAAGATAGGAGATGTATTATATTGCTTTCTTATGCGTGAAAGTGATCCTTACAAAATGATTAGAATCTCCTTTTATATAGTAGGAGAATTCGGGTTATGGTATAATTCTAAATACAGAAAGAAGTCTTATGATTGGCTAAATAACCGTTCTTGATTTGATTCGTGCCGAGATTTTTGCCACGATCCTTGCTCGATCACGGATATCTAGGCTTTCCGTTATACGACTTATTAGCCTTTCTTCGGTTTCACTCAATGTCTATCCCGATTGGTCTAGATCCTAGCTGGTCTCGATCTCAATTGGTCATTCGAATCCCGAGCTTGGTACCATATCTTCATGTCAAGGTCTGATATAACACGGGACCGGACCTCGGCCTATCATCTTAGCCTCGATTAATCATACAAAATTTGGCGAGCTCGATTTTGATCGTATACAAATAGTCCCCTCGTTTCTCAGAAATAAGATGATGAGAAACAATATGAGTTCTCGAGCTTCATCGTCACTAACCAGCTCGATCATGACGTAGCAACGTGACGTAAGCTGCAGAGGTGACCGAAACGTCCCATCGTTATAGTTCCCCATGCATTTAATGTGCGTCAGTCGACGGTCGGCCATTACCAGTCTTTGAATCGTAGTCGTGAAATCAATGAATAGATCCCTTCTCTATTCTTTCAAATTTACTTTCAATCTCTTTCATTCTAATCTTCAGAGTTCTTTGCATTCTTCAAAGCTTCCTATATTTAGGTCTTTGAGTTCCATCGTTTGTTCCTTCTAAAACACCAAATATTCCAATCTCAATTCTTCTTTGCCCTCAAAAACTAAATGGCTAAGACGTCTAAAACTGTTCCGCAGAAAGAAATTGCTTCCTCGTCTCTTCCGACCGGCGAGAAAACAACGGCAGAGCCACGACCTGATGAGTTTGTTCTCGGGGTGTGTGTCATTAATTCTGACTTCAAAGTCTAGAAAACCTCATCGGTTCCTGGTCGATGCGAACCGGTATTGAGATACATATGCTCGATACCTCAAAGCCTCCTCGACCAGGTAAATAAGGATTGCAACTGGGCAAACAAGGAGGTGGTGGTGCCGGCACTAGGAGAAGCGATCACTACCCACGTGGAGGGTTTCCTAAGTGTTTACACTTACCTCTTCACGTTGGGTCCCCTCGATCCAGTGATCGTGGACTTCTGTAAGAAATATCAAGTGGCCCTTGGACAAATTCACCCCTCTTTATGGAGGATTGTGATACTGCTCTTCTTCTTCGTGAGCAAAGTCGATGGGCTTCCTTTCACCCTCGACCATCTCATAAGACTATGTAGCCCCTGACTCTACCAAGGTGGGCTGATAAAGCTTCAACGCCGAGCCACCAAGGCACCCTTCTCGAGTATAGACGAAGACAAGGACCGTGGCTGGATGGACCAGTTTGTCCGAGTAAAGACCACTAATCTAATCCCGGCCGAGAGTATGCCAATTCCGGAGAGGTGGAACATGAAATGTAAGTCTGATTCCATCGTCACTTTTTGCTTATTATTTTCATTTCTTATGCCTCTTTTATCAGTGATTTTATCGATGCAGCCACTGCTTGGATGTCGGGAGCAGTTCCCCATCTCGAGAACTAGTTTAGGAGCCAAGTATCGAAGTGTAAACACACTGAGCATGCATGGCGCATTTTTCAAAGGGCCGGTAGGAGGCCAGTAATCACAGTAAGCTTTGTTCCTGACTTTACGATTTGGTCTTTGCTTACCCGAGCTTACGTAGTTTCTTCTTTTGCAGGTCTTGGGAAGGATGTGACGATGAGGCCCCCGTCCAGTGATGAATAAGCCTCACCACCTATCTCGAAGCCGGCGAATGAGAGCAAGAGGAAGCGGGCCTCGACCTCCGAGGGGTCCCAAAAAAGAGCGGCCCGCAAACCCAAGAAGAACATTATCCCCCTAGAAGAGGAAGAGGAAGAGGAAGAGGAAGAGGATGATTTTGGGTTGGTGGCCCGAACACGAGCTAATACCAAGATTCAAGGGGTCACTAAGTCAGTGGAAGCTGAAAATATTCTACTCTGACCTGAAAGGTCCCAGGAGAAGATTCGGCTGAAGACTCTGAGCCGGCTAGAGTCGAAGGTGCCTCACCTCGGGGCAAGAGGGATGCTAAAGAGGCAGTGGATGTTGCTGTGGAGGCCGTGATCGAGGCTCCTCGAGACAAAGAGAATGCCCCAAAAGATCTACTCGGGGCAATAGAAATCGGAGACTCCCCATTGTTTCCTTCATTCTCCGAGGAAAAGATTCAGGAGGCTCGGGCCGTGAAGACTTCTCACGTATAAGGGATCCACGGAGAGGAGGATCCTTTCTGTGGTTATTTTGCTGGGGTCGACGATGTCGCTAGTCTAAGCGATTTGGAGGTACTGAGAAAGAGTTCAGGTGAGGATTCCTCAAGTTTCAGATTGACCAACCAATTTTTGGCCCCTAATGCCGATCTCGGGTGTAAATGAACGATTATTATCACGGTCCCGAAAGATGCACGAGTTCTTTCTACCCCCATAGGGGTAGCTAGTTACCTTCAGAGTTTGGTTACGGAGGAAGACTGAGATCTGATGGACGAGGTGGGAGCATCTTATCTTTTTAACGAGGCCCAACAGGCTCTGAACCGGGTAAGCCCCTACTCTCTTTGGCAATATCAATTTTCATACTTGAGTTTTTCTCTTTTTGTATAATTCTTTCTTTTCTATTTTTGTAGGCCTCAGTGCTTCATCATGAAGCTTTATTTCAATCTCGAGGGGAGCTTAGCCGATGTGAGGCCGAAATTCGAGGGCTCAATGAGAAAAAAGATGTCTTCAAGCTTCCGAGTGAGCAAAAAGAAGATGAAGCAAAGGGCCTTCGTGTTGAGCTGTAAGCAGCTCAGAAAGAACAAACTGATCTGGCCGAGCAGGTAAGAAGAATCTTAGAACTTAAAGACACTGATTCAAGCATGGTGGCTAACAGTTTGATCCCACAAGTTCAACAAAAGCTCGATATAACCGGGCACTTTGTGAGGAAGTGGATGCAGTGAAGGCGGAGACCACAACGTGAAAGAAAAACATGGATCGACTTGCCTTAGAAAAGGAGGCTGCCCGAGCTCAACTGTCTTCAACTGAAAACCAACTCCAAAGTATGAAAGAGAAAAACTTGGTGCAAGCCAAGAAAATTGAGGAGTTCCAGTCTCGGTTGGGTTCAACAACTTTTTATCGAGATAAGTTGGTCACAGAACTTGCAGCGGCTAAATCTGAGGTTGAAGCGACCAAGGTTGATCTTGATGTAATTGTGGCCATCTACTGGACCTATGCCGAAGCCGCTCAGCTTCGAGAAAAGGAGGTTGCTGAAGTTGCTTAAGCTCGAGCACACTGGGTTGCCGAGCATGCTAAATTTCAGTCTCGAAAGGAGACTCTCGAGGAGATCCATGCTTGTGGCGTCGATCTTACTGCCGAGATCGAGAATGCCAAAGAGCTTGAAGTTGAAGCCAAAGTGTTTCCCTTTCCCGATGACGATGATTCTAGGAGCATTATGGGTACGAGAGTGAAGAAGGCCCCAAGAATGAAGATGTTGCTCCTGGAGAAGACTAGGCCCTTAGAATTTGTATCTTTTCGGCGTGCTTCTTTTAATGTTGTTTTGGCTATTTGTATAGAGTTTTGATCGGGCCATGATGTCCTTGTAAATAACTTTTTGACACATATATAAAAAATTTCTTTCTTTATGCTTTGTGAAATTGTATTCATTTGCTTCCTTTCTACCTTAAGAGATTGTATTCTAAGGTCCGAGGTTTAGGCAATTCGATCGAAACCGAACTAGTATAGATTTAACGATTGAATAAGTGCTTGATCGGACTCGAAGTAGGGTAACCCTTAGGTTTTTTATTTGAGCGAGGATGGTTTCTCGAACTCAAAGCAAAAAATAGCCCTCAGGCTTTTGTATTAGACCGATATGGCCTTTGTGAAAAGATTGTTTATGGCGTTCTCCCCTTTTCGACTTGAAAAAGTTTTTTGGTATTTGTAAAATTTATAATGCCTTAGCATGAAGTAAGGAATTGTTGCAGAGTTCGAACAATTTCATATTCAATAGAGTTTTCGAGGCCTTTTATGATATTGCCAGTGGTAGCCTTTTTAACCGGTTTATGAAAAAATATGAAGGCTTGTTTTCTTACGGAATTCGAACGTCTCTGAACCATTTTAATTCGGTCGTAGCCTCTTTAGTTTGGGATTTGCCTCTCGAACTTATTTCCCTATTTTACTTCAGGCTTGCCCGAAGTGCCAGTCCTTGAGTGGGATGCTCGTGGCCTGTAAAAATCGAGGGTTTCCTTTAAGGTCTTATGATCTCGAAGTTTTAATAGTTTGATCTCGTCTATTTTTTAGAAGGCAGTCTCCAAACGTGGGGGTTAATTATCTGAACTCCAGTTATGATCAGTCCTAAAGCCTGTTTACATAATAGACCGAGAGTATGAGATTGTAAAGCAGAAAAAACGTTTCTAAGACATGAGATATCTGCAAGGAAAAATACTTCTCTTTATGAATGTTATACATGTGTACATGTTTTGTATCTGGGCTCGAGCAACCTATACGGGCACGGTTCATTTGACCGTTTGTCCATTACAAAATTTACCTATCGAGACCCTGCTGCTATGAAGTAATTTCCTCGCAACAAAGTTGATGTTCGAGGGAAATTCCCCCCAGTATTCGAGGTTGATTGCAAAGAAGCCTCGGATACTGTTTAATTGTTCTAATTTACCACGATCAACGGTTTCCTCGTTAAAAACCTCGCTAGATAAACCATTTGGGACAAAACTAGTCTAAGAGAAAAAGCGTGCAACGCGTGCTTTCAGACCTAAAGACTTGGTGTCGAAGAACCCCTCGCAGGTTTAGGTCGAACTCCTGCAAGAGTTAGTCAAAAATATAAATGAAAATTGAAGGGGACGTACCTTAGCAGTAGTATTGTTTTAGGAGTGACATATTCCAATTGCTCGATAACTGTTTGCCGTTTATCATGTTGAGCTTGTAGGATCCCTTTCCGGTGATTTCAAGAACCTGGTACGATCCTTCCCAGTTCGGACCCAGTTTTTCTTCATTCGGATTTTGGGTTTTGAGGGTGACCTTTCTTAGAACCAAGTCCCCGATGTTAAAATGCCGAAGATTGGCTCTTCGATTGTAGTACCTTTCGATCCGCTGTTTGTGCGCGGCTAACCAGACAAAGGCGGCTTCGCGTCTTTCATCCAAAAATTCTAGGCTCGTATTCATGGACTCGTTATTTGATTCTTCTGTTGCATATCGGAACCTAATGCTAGGTTCCCCGACCTCGACCGGGATAAGAGCTTTGATGCCATTAACTAACGAGAACGGCGTTGCTCGTGTACTAGACTTCGACGTTGTGCGGTATGCCCAAAGAACCTCGGGCATTATCCCTCTCCACTTTCCCTTGGCATCGGTCAATCTCTTCTTAAGACTCTGAATAATGGTTTTGTTGGTCGATTCGGCTTGTCCGTCCCTGCTAGGATGATAAGGTGTCGATAAAATCCTTTTGATCTTGTGATATTCGAGAAATTTAGTCACTTTGTTGCTGATGAATTGCTTTCCATTATCACATACAATCTCGGCAGGCTTCCCGAATCAACATATAATGTGGTCCCAAATGAAGTCTATGACTTCCTTTTCTCTGACTTTCTTGAAAGCCTGTGCTTCAACCCACTTAGAAAACTAATCACTCATAAATAAAATAAACTAAGCTTTACTTGGGGCGATGGGAGAGGGCCTACGATGCCCATTACCCATTTCATGAATGACCATAGGGATAAGACCGAATGAAGCTACTCGTCGGGCTGATGATTCATCTGCACATACCTTTGGCATTTGTCGCACTTTTGAACTAATTCCTTTTAATCTTTCACCATGTCCATCCAATAATATCCTGCTCTGATTACTTTATGGACCAACGACTCGGCACCAGAATGATTTCCACAAGTGCCCTCGTGAATTTCTCGTAGGACGTATTTGGTATCTCCCGGTCCCAAACATATTACCAATGGTCCATCAAACATCCTTCTAAACAGTGTTCCATCTTCGGACAAAGTGAACAGTGCTGCCTTCGTACATAGAGTTCTTGATTCCTTTGGATCTGATGGAAGTTTCGCGTTCTTTAATCACTCTATGTACTTATTTCTCCAATCCCATGTCAGATTTGTGGAGTTTATTTTGGCTTGACCTTCTTCGATCACCGATCTCATGAGTTTTACGACAGTCCCCGAGTTGAGCTTGTCATCTTCGATCGATGAACCTACGTTTGCAAGAGCATCGGCCTCACTTTTCTATTCTCGAGGTACATGTTGTAAGGTCCATTCCTTGAATCATTGTAGAGCTACCTGTAATTTATCCAAGTACCTCTAGATTCGGTATTCTCGAACTTTGAAAGTTCTGTTGACCTGGTTTACCACGAGGAGGCAATCACACTTGGTATCGATGACCTCTGCTCCCAACCTTTTAGCTAACTCGAGACCTGCAATCATGGCCTCATATCCGGCCTCATTGTTAGTTAATGGTATAGTCTTGATAAATTGTCTAACTACATTACCCGTGGGTGGCTTTAGTATGATACCCAGCCCGGACCCCTTGGCGTTCGAAGCGCCATCCGTGAAGAGGGTCCAGACTCTCGAGGATGTAGCTAATTTCATTAACATTTCTCTTTCAACCTCGGGTACGAGGGATGGCGTGAAGTCGACCACAAAGTCCGCCAAGATTTGAGACTTGATGGCGGTTCGGGGTCGATATTCAATATTGTAGTCACTGATTTCTGTTTAACCAAGGAATTAGGTCCTTTGACTAAAGCTATTTTTAGGATGAACACGGTTTTCTGATAATCAAGAAAATAATGATAAGTAAGAACGAACAAGTAAATAGAAAATAATATGATGCACAGAAAAGTAAAGTGTATTGTATTCGTAGTTCGGATGTGTCCTACAAGTTAACTTATATTCCCTTATATAGGGAATTCTTCAGTATAATGTCTACCTCTTGCAATGATAACACATTAATGACTAATTATTACATTAATGAAACGTTACAAAGAATAACCGTAACTGTTGCGTGAAGGTTGCGTAACGTGTGGATCATTAATTGAAGATCTTTGAATCTGCCTGTAGCTCTGTCCAGATTCATTCTGACCGTGTCTCTTCCTTGCCTCAATCAAGTTGAGTTTCTCGTAGCTGATTACCTTGTGGGTATATAGTGTCGTGCCTCTTTGCCTCGCACCTCCTTATAGAGTCATGTCCAGTTGTCATGTTTTTCTTGGTCCACGTAACTGGCTGAATCATCGAGAATTATCATACGTGTGAAGCTCTTTTTTACTAATACAGATAGTCCCCCCACTTACCATTTATTTATCGATTAATATTTGGTAAGTGGATACGCATTTATGGCGGGAATATTTTGCCGCAGCTTTACTTTGAAACATTGTATTCTTCTCTGAACATAGGCATAGCTTGTCACTTCCATTTAATGCTTAATCCACGTGTCACCTTCGGGTTAGTTCTGCAATTACTCGGCGCCTTTTAGGGCTTTTTGTGGTTGCATCAGTCAGGATGTGACACCTTCAATTATGACTTTCACATCATTGTTTTTTCCCATTTTTGACGGTTGTCTCATAAATACCCTTTCTCCTTTCTTTACTTTCACGAAAAACTTTCATTCTTTGTTTGTAAAGAACTTTTTCCTCGTCTTTGTAAATATGTCTTCTTCTAACCAACCTAAGGGAGTGATAAACGTTGATGATTTGGCCCCTTCTTTTGCTCCGACGCGGAGCCGGAGAGGTGGTAGATTGAGGAGTTTAAGTTCTACTCTTTCAAGAGGT
Source organism: Nicotiana undulata (assembly GCA_005239495.1). Classification (NCBI taxonomy): domain Eukaryota; kingdom Viridiplantae; phylum Streptophyta; class Magnoliopsida; order Solanales; family Solanaceae; genus Nicotiana; species Nicotiana undulata. The sequence goes on along the minus strand of MDKH01071892.1, from coordinate 18,490 downwards.
TCTTCCTCTTCCCAAATTACTTCCCCTCCTTCTGCTAGGTCTCTTATTTCTCCGAGAGCTAGGGCTTCCAGATCTTCGTCTAGAGGTAGAGAACATCACAAACCTTTACGCGAAACTCGAGTGGATGAAATCATTCCTGCTGAGTTTACCTTTGCTAGGGATAATCAGGTCCTTACAGATCAATCTTCATCCCTTGATAGTGTTGATAGGGACCCTACCCTGCTCACTGAAGGTTTAATTCCTCTTGTTCGCATGGACTATTTTTGGGAGTCCGATTTTCCTGTAATCGTTCCGAATGGAAACCAAAGAATAACGTCTTACAAAATGGGATATTCTTTTGCTTATACCAACCATTTTACCTTAGGTTTTAAACCTCCCATTGATCCAGTTATCATTGAATTTTGTCGTTTTCTCGATATTTGCTTGGGACAAGTCAGTCCTATTATATGGTGAGTTGTTGCATGTCTCAGATGTTTAGCTACTTTAGCTTCGGTCCCTTTCACCTTTAATCATCTTATTCACCTTTATTCCCCGACATTGTTTCGTCAAGGTATTTTTACTCTGGCTGCCAGGAGTAAAAGAGTGTTGGTGACCCCTGATGATGATAAGAATAGAGGTTGGTACCTTCGGTACGTTGTTTTTCTTACTACTGGTTTAGTAGGTGAAGAAAATCTTCCCTTCCCCGAGAAGTAGAATCGTGCACGTGAGTACATTTTAGCTCACATTCCTTGTTTTTTGCTTTAAATGTTTTATTAACACTGTAGCTGTTTCTTCCTTTTTCAGCAATCATGGGTATTGTCGAGAATGTCTCCGGTATCCGTGGATGGGTAGAAAAGCTTTTGTCGATTGCTCCGTTGGAAGAAAGGTCTTGGAATTACTTCTTCGGGAAGTACGGTTGGAAAGTGAAAACTCACGGTAAGTGAAGCTTTTGTTTCCGCTTCTTTCCTTGCTCGAGTCACTTTGTTGTTTTACCCTTTCTCTTTTGACAGGGTTTCCCGCTCGTGGGGCATCTGCTGCATCCGTTCCCAAATTGTCCTTGGCTCAGGACCAGGAAATTATTTCAGGTTCTTCTTCTTCGAAGAGAAAGGTTGGTGGTTCTAGGACATTATAAGAAGAAGAGGAGAAGGAGGAGGGAAATTTGGTCCATATGTCGCGCAGAAGGAAGGTGATCTTGGACGAAGAGTCTACATCTGTGGTTGTGCCTTCCGTGCCTGAAATTGGATTTTCTGCCTCCGAGGATGCTACCCCCTCTCACGTGCGTGATTCTGTTGATCATTTGTTTCGTGAAGGCTCTGGTCCCGTAGGTGATGAAGTTCCCTTGGACGTTATTCCTCCTTCTTCTAGTGAACTCCCCTTTACCTCTCCAGTTATTTCTTCTTCTTCCATTACTATTCTTGCTCCTACTGTTGCTCTTGCTCCCGTGGTTTTTTCGGCTCCTTCTATGTCCGTGGCTCCTACATCTCTGCCTGCTTCTGTGCCTTCTGTTAGAGAAGTAGGGTATTCCAGGAGGGAGATGAGGTAGATGCTGATAGAGGTTCCAGTTGATGGGAGTCTCTTCAAAAAGTTTGGCCAGCATGATGTGTGGTTGAAACCCTTGATAGGCCCGACAGAGAGAGCCAATCTAGATAGCCATAGTTCCCTTACATGGGCTAATGAGGTCGTGCATACTTCTTTAAAGGTAGAGTGAATTTTTACATTTCATTCTTGTACATGTATTTACCATATCTAATTGGTTATCTCTTTTTGTAGATCAATCTTATAGGCACGGAGCTCATGAAGAGGATTTCTAACACGGAGCAAGAGATGAAAGAGTGGCATGCTGAAGCAAATAACTAGAAGGGTCAATATGAGAGCTTAAGGCTCGACATGGAGGCCTTAGAAGAAGAAACTTGTACCTTGGAGCAGCAGATGAGAGTCATGGCGGCAGAGTTGGCAGTGGAGAAGGCTTCTTCCAATCAAGCGGGCAAAGATAAAAGCATCCTTGAGTCCTCATTTGCTGAGCAGTTGTCTCGTGCCTCAGAAGAAGTTAGGAGCTTGAAGGCCTTGTTAGACCAAAATAAAGAGTATTCAGGCAAGCTGGTGCAGTCACTTACCCAGACTCAGGAAGATCTCCACAATTCCTTAGATAAAATTCGACTCCTGGAGAGATCTATCGCACCTTTAAGGGCCGCCAAAGATGTTGTTGAGGCTGAGAGGGACGGGATGAGAGCTGAAGTTATATATGCAAGTATGAATTTTGTCTTCTCTTGAGTTTCTGTTTCACTCTTTTAAGTCTTTTGCACGCTTTATTTTCGAGGTTTCAGTTTTACCTTTGAGTTTTTGCATAAAAATGCTGAAATTACCCGTACCTTTTCATAGTAGGCACGGTGTTGCATATAAAATGCGAGTCTTTTTGTAGTAGGCATTGTTTATGAAAGAGGGCCCTTTCTTTTGATCAACACTTAATGAAGAAGACGTCTCAACTTCATAATGGTGTAATAATGCAATAGAGAGATAGGGATTTTTCACATATTTAAGAATATTTTTTAAGAACACCAACGGAGGCTCAATGAGTCAATGCAAGAGGTGGTGAAGAAGGAGATCATAAAATGGCTCGATGCGGGGGTTGTCTATCCAATTTCGGATAGCGCTTGGACTTCTCCGGTCCAATGCATTCCGAAAAAGGGTGGAATGACGGTGGTCCAAAATGACAAAAATGAGCTCATTCCTACAAGAACGATTACCGGATGGCGGTGTGTATGGACTACCGCAAGCTCAACAAAGTGACCCGCAAAGACCATTTTCCCTTGCCATTCTTGGATCAAATGCTAGATAGGCTTGCGGGTCGGGCTTTCTACTATTTTTTGGATGGGTATTCAGGCTATAATCAGATTTTGATTGCCCCGGAGGATCAAGAGAAGACCACTTTCACATGTCCGTATGGTGCCTTTGCTTTCGCCCGGATGCCTTTTGGTCTGTGCAATGCACCGGCCACTTTCCAACGGTTCATGATTGCAATCTTTACAGATATGGTTGAAGATTTCCTTGAGGTGTCTATGGATGACTTCAGTGTAGTAGGGGATTCCTTCGATGAGTTCTTGAGTAATCTTGACAAAGTTCTTGCTCGCTGTGAAGAAATCAACTTGGTGTTGAATTGGGAAAAATGCCACTTTATGGTGGAAGAAGGTATAGTGTTGGGTCACAAAATCTCGAGGAACGATATTGAGGTGGACAAAGCAAAAATTGAGTTGATTTCTAAGTTACCACCACCAACTTCGATTAGGGGAGTCCAGAGCTTCCTTGGGCACGCCGGGTTCTATCGGCGTTCCATTAAGGACTTCTCTAAGGTGGTCAATCCTTTGTGAAAATTGCTTGAGAAAGATGCCAAATTTCATTTTGATGAGAATTGCATGAGTGCCTTTGAATTGTTGAAGCACAAGCTTACCACAACTCCTATCATCACGGTGCCGAATTGGAGCTCTCCTTTTGATATTGTGTGTGACTCGAGTGATGTAGTTGTGGGGGCGGTGTTGGGCCAGAGGGTGAACAAGGTCTTCCACCCTATTTATTATGCTAGCAAAACTATGAACTCAGCCCAAATGAATTACACCGTCACGGAGAAGGAGCTTTTGGCAATAGTCTTTTCTATGGAGAAATTGCATCCTTATTTGATGGGTGCCAAGGTCATAGTTCACACTGAACATGCGGCACTCCGGTATCTCATGACCAAAAAGAATTCCAAAGCGAGACTCATGCGTTGGGTATTGTTGCTTCAAGAGTTCGACTTGGAGATTGTGGATAGAAAAGAAAGTGAAAACCAAGTGGACGACCATCTTTCTTGATTGGAGGAGCAAGGTCGACCTTGTGATGGGCTTGAAATCAATGACAGTTTCCCCGATGAGCAACTTCTTTCGATGTCAATGCAAGAAATGCCATGGTTTGCCGACATCGCCAACTATCTTGTCACGGGTGTTGTCCCTTGTGATCTCTCTTCTAACCAAAGGAAAAAACTTAGGAGGGATAGCATGGACTTCTATTGGGATGAACCATATTTATTCAAGATTTGCACCGATGGGGTCATCCGGCGAGCTGTTCCGGAAGAAGAACAAAGGTCGATTCTTGAGTCTTACTACTCCTCACCGTATGGTGGTCATCATGGAGGGTAGAGGTGGCTAACGGGTGGGCCGGGCCGGGTCGGGTTACCTTTTTTTTGAACCGTACGGGTTGGGTAGCGGGCCGGTTACGGTTAATTGTTAACGGGTTCGGGTTTATCCGGGTAAAAAGTAACCCGTACGGGTAGGGGTTTAAGGGGCCGGGCCGGGCCGGGTTACAAGATTTTAAAATTTTTTATAAAAAAAAAAAAAAAAATTTTGACCGTTGAACCGGTCCGGGCCGGGCCGGTTTAACCGGTTCTGGCACTGTTCATTTGAACCGGGTTAGTCCGGTCCGGTTACCCATTTTAAAAATTTAATCCGTTTCAACCCCCCTAACCCATTAACCCAGCCCCACCCGGCCCCCTATGAACCGGTCCGGTCCCGGTCTGGGCCGGTCTGGTCCCGGTTTGAACCGGCCCGTTAGCCACCTCTAATGGAGGGGCAAGGACTGCTTCAAAAGTGCTGAGCTGTGGTTTCTTTTGGCCCACATTGTACAAAGATGCCGGTGACTTAGTCAAAAGATGTGATGAGTGTCAAAGGGATGGAGGAATTTCAAAGAAAGATGAGATGTCTCTCAATACTATTCTAGAGGTGGATATTTTTTATGTATGGGGCATCGAGTTCATGGGTCCGTTTGTTAGCTCTTGTGGGAACACATACATTCTAGTGGCGGTGGATTATGTTTCTAAATGGGTTGAGGCCATGGCTTTACCCAACAATGAGGCCCGGAGTGTTGTTGCTTTCCTCAAGAAAAGCATATTTACAAGGTTTGGCATGCCTCATGCAATCATTAGTGATGGGGGGTCGCATTTCTGTAACAAAGCTTTTGACACATTGCTTGCAAAGTATGGTGTCAATCACAAAGTCACCACCCCCTACCATCCCAAGGAGAGTGGCCAAGTGGAAGTCTCCAACAGGGAAATAAAGAGTATATTATCAAAGACGGTCAATGCTAATAGGACCGATTGGTCAAAGAAGTTGGATGGCGCTCTATGGGCTTACAGGACCGCTTACAAGACCCCGATCGGTATGTCTCTGTACCGGTTGGTGTTTGGGAAAGATTTCCATCTTCCGGTTGAGTTAGAGCACAAGGCTATGTGGGCCTTGAAAAAGTTGAATCTTGAATAGGATGTGGCAGCCAATCTTCGTGTGGAGCAGCTTAATGAACTTGATGAGTTCAGATTCCATGCCTACTCCAGTTCATCCTTGTACAAGGACAAAATGAAGTACCTTCATGATAAGTATTCTCGTGGAAAGGAGTTCAAATTAGGTGACTTGGTTCTCTTGTTCAATTCTCGGTTACGTCTATTTCCCGAAAAGCTCAAGTCATAATGGAACGGGCCTTTCGAAGTGGTGTTTGTGACTCCATTTGGTGCTCTTGATCTAAAGAACAAAAGTGGAGAGATTTTCAGAGTTAATGGGAACAGGGTCAAGCACTACCTGGCAAGATTGATGACAGCCACGTGGTGGCACTTTTCCATCTTACATGAACTTGATAACATGCGTCGTGCCGCGACGTTAAATCAGGCGCTTCTTGGGAGGCAACCCATGTGTCTTTATTTTTGTTTTTCTTTGATTTTCTTGGTAGTACAGGACTCATTTTTGCACTAACTGGTTTTGGGATGCTGTAGGATTATTTTGATGCAGGGCAATAAGCTAAGTGTTGAATGTTCAGCTCTCTGAAGTTGGCACTGCGACCGCGGTTGAATTTTCGCGGTCCGCGGTGCCTCCTCATGTGAAAGATTCTCTCTGAAGTTTTCTCCGCGGCCGCGGTTCTCATTTTGCGGTCCGCGGAGCCCTAGCAGCAGTCCATGCATTCTCTGAAGCTTTCATCGTGGACCGCAGTCGTCTTTTCGCGGACCGCGGTGACAGCTGTCACATTGCTCATGAACATTGCATGACCGCGGACCGCGGTCAACTTTTCGCGGTTTGTGGTGGGTAAGTGAAGTGGAACCCAGGTCCCCTCTACAAATAGGCCCTCAGGGTTTCATTTTACACTTTACGCACTTTAACTCTCCAGATCAAAATTTCAACTGTGTCTCAAGCTTCATCATTTTCACCTTGCATTTCGTTCATCTAATCCCCATCCAAACATCTAGTAAGTGTAATTATGATTCATTAACTTCTTAATTTTATTATTTTCTTGATTATTTGGTAGATTTTCTTCTCTTTTTCACCATTTTTCTTCTCTAAGCCTTTAGCCATGTTAGGGTTTGTTCATATTGTTCATTTTAGACCCTTTGTAGCAAATTTCACTGACTGAACACGTTGGGTTTTTACAAAATGTGCATTTGAACTTGAAAATCACTGAAAAATTGAAACCCTAATTGTTTATATGAGCGCGGTCCGCGGTCGCTTTTTCGCAGACCGCGGTGCTGAACTATATAGTCTTCCATGATGACCGCGGTCGCTTCTTCGCGGTCCGCGGTGCCTGTCTTCAGAGGAGGGGTATTCTGATTCCCCTTCCACCGCGGCCGCGGTCACTTTTTTGCGGTCCGCGATGCCTGAGTGCGGACCGCGGTCGCCTTTTCGCGGTCCGCGGTGCTCACTTTCAAAGAGGTCATTTCTTTCCAACCCCTTCACTGCGGACCGCGGTCCGCGGTCCCCCTTCTACAGGTCATCTGTCTTCTTCAATTCAACTGTGTATCCATGTTCTATCCACTCCTTTGGGTAGTAACAATGTTAAATGTGTTGAACTTGTAGAGAATGGTTCAATCACGAGGTGGTGGCCGTAAACCTGGTGGCAGGGGAGAGTCATCCCGGGGGAAAGGCCAAGGGACAATCAAACTGGCCCCCAAAGTCCGACAGGCCATGAAAGATACAAGAAAGGCAATCAGGGCAATGGATAGAGCTGCTTCCCAATCGGGAAGTGAATATGTACCCTCCGAGGGAGAGTCTTCATAATCTATACCTGAGCACTACCCAGACTTCCCGGAGAGGTTCAGGCTGACCAATGAGCCATCTGTCTCTCCCCCTGCCCCAGCACCAGCCAACTCTGAGTCATCTGAAGGCTCAGCAGCAGGGAGTGGCCACACAAAGTCCACCTCACCCATAGCTTCCCCGTCAGGTGAACATTCCGGAGATGGAGCAGCTATAGATGAACCCCAAACAGGGGGTGAACCCCAAGTTGGGGGAGTGGAGAGAACAAGGAACCCGGTGGTGTGGCAACTTAGATTTGTCAGTGAGGCAGCTTTTCATCAATTCCGGGACTGGTGGCCGAAGAGAACACTGATAGTGGAACCAAAGTTCACCACCAAAGATCTGTTGCCACACAACCCAAATGTGAACCTACATTTCACGGAGAGAAAGGTCTGTGACTTCTTCTCTTGCTACTTTCCGGATGCAAATGAACACCTGGTAAAGGAGTTTTACACAAATTTGTCTTCTCTGAAGAAGGGCTCCAAAGCTACCATGGTGAGGAATCTCACGATACTGTTTGATGGGGATACTTTGAATGCTTATCTAGAGATGGATGAGGTAGATGACACACAGTACCGGGAGAAGTTGGATGCGGGTGATGAGGCCTGCCATTGGCTAGCTGAGCACTTGGCCATTCCTGGTGAGACCCCTGGCTGGTTGCAAGCATGGAGAACTATTTTCAAAAGAACATTGAATTTTGAGGCTAAGGGCTGGGAGATGTTCGTGTGCAACAGGCTTGACCCCTCCTTCCATGAAAACACCATTCCTCTCCGGCGGGTTGTATTGATTGCTTCTATTATGGCGGGGTTCCCGATTAATGTCGGGAATCTCATGTCCACCGTCATCAACCGGGTGGTAAATGAACATGATTGAGCTTACCCTTTTCCCAACTTCCTGACTATGTATTTTGAGGATCAACAGGTGGAAAAGAGAAATTTTGATGTGAAGCTGAAAACAAAAGCCCCTTTCTCTTGGTATGATCTGCAAAGTGATGACAACCCGAAGAGCAAGAAGTTCAAGGGTAAATACATCGCTTCCACTGGCCAGTCTGAAGAGCCAGTGGTTGTAGTGGAGTCTTCTCATCCCGAGCCCGCCATCCTAGAGAGTGCTCCAGGCCCCTCCATTTCAGCAGAGCCAGGGATTCCTTCATCCCGGGCATATCCTCTGACTGCCCACAGACTCAGCCAGTCACTTGCCAGTATCAACAACTGGATGCAGGCAGCTACTTCTAAGCTGTCTGTGCTTTCTACGTCTGTGGCAACCCAGGCTACTCCTCCCCCATCGCAGGCACCACAGTCAGTTGAGGACTCCCTCAAGGAACTTTTGGCCAACCAGAAGAAAATCCTTGAGAACCAAAAGTTGATTCTGGAAGTTGTTGGTGCACACGGGCAAGCATTAAAGGATCTTACAAAGCAGACCAAGAGGCTCAAGAAGACCCGGGCATCAAAAGAGTCGGTGAAGGAGCTGTGAAAAGAGGTGGATAGGCTAAAAGCGGATCACCTGCCATTAGACCTGTTGCTTCAGGACCCAGCTGCCCAGCCTGAGCAGGAGCCAGAGCCTGAGAGGCCAGCAAAGAGGAGACGGGTGATGCCCCATACAGAGGGCATTCAATTAGAGTTGGCAGACCCACCAGTGCAGGCCCAGGCTGCAAAGCAGGCCCAGGCTGCAAAGCAGGCCCAGGCCCAGATCCAGCAGGAGGCACAGAGAATTGAGGGCCAGTCTCAGATTCCACCACAGCCTACAGACCCCACACAGGCAGAGGACCCCACACAGGTAAAGGGCTAATAGGGAGTTTTTCTTTACTCTCTCTCTCCTTACATTTTTTGAGCTATTTTTCTAGATAGCATTGAGGACAATGATAGCTTTTAGTTGGGGGAGTGTCCCTATTTTGATTTTTGATTTTGATGGATGACTATATAATTCAGACAACATTTTTCTTTTTATTATGCTTTATTTTGGTTTTGGTAGGTAAATAACTTTACTATTTCAGTACTTTTAGTATTTTTCACTTTTGGTATGTATATAAAGTTACTTTCCATTGTATATATTCATCCCCTTATGTATATTCGACTAAATCCCCTTATGTATATTCGACTAAATCCCCTCATGTACATATTCATTCTATCCTACGCATTTTACTTTCCGTATTTTTCTGTTCTATAGCTTCTTGTTTTTCTTTCATAGCGTCTTGCTTTGAATTTTTCGCGTGCAATAAGCCTTTGATTTTCTTAAGGCCACGGTTCTTTCCAAAGGTGGAATTTGTGTGAATCGGGTGGCTCTTCCCGAGGATAGATGGTGTGACGACCTTCTTAAGGGTTTGAGTCTGTTTTTCTTTTTTTTGTTTCTTTCTAATAGTTAGTGAATAAAGGTGCCTCGATAAAAGCTTCACTTGGGCCTAACACGTTTGCCTTTGATCCCATGGTCAAAAACAAATCGTTGTGTTTAGGATGGTGAAAGTTGTGACCTTGAGACTCTTGTGTTGGCCGATAATCATCAAGTAGTTTTTCAGGACCATTGTGTTGCTCAAAGCATAACTAAGGTCATTGTGGGCCCCCGACTCTGTTTTTTTAGCGATCCCATAGCTTGAGTGGTGAGAGTTTGAATTGCAAGTCCAAGTTCCGTGCCATTAGTCTAGAACTTGCCCTGAATGTTTGTCTAGGCGAAATCATAAGTGAAGTTTGACTTAAGAGGTGATTATAGGCTCTCCTTGATCCAAATAGTGAATTGAACATTTCCATAGCCTACCAGTGACAATTTCCCTAGTCAACCCTTTTGAGCCTTAGACCTTTTTCTTTCAAAAACCATGCTACAAGCCTTTACCCATTTTAACCCTCTCTTGGCACCCAAATATTTCCTTAACACAAGGCAAAAGTATAAGTTTGGGGGAGAGACGAGGAATTGCAACAAAGTGAAAAAGAAGGTACAAAACAAAGAAAAGGAAAGGCAATGAAAAAGAAAGAAAAGAGAAAATCAAAAAGCCAAAAAAAGAATGAACAAAGTAGAAGAAATAAAGGGAATCAATGAAAGAAATGTGATTAAAGATGTGGAATACCTATAAAGGAGACAAATTGATTTGAAAGAACAAAAAGGTGTGACAATATGTCTCTCCAACCCTTGAGAAAGATCCAATTGACTCAAAGAGTCAAAGAATGTGAAACAAATGAAGTGCTTAAGGGAAGATTGAACCAACTTTGACCAGATATTTCCTACCTTTAACCAAAAGCCTTCATCATGTACCCACTAAAGCCATATATGATCTTGAGTTGAATGAAACTCACATTAGTGGTGACTTACATAAGGGGCAAGCCTATGGTACTTTGAGCCGGACTTGAGTCTTTTCTTTGAGAGAGATGAGTGAACTCCCATTATCCTCGTTCTGAGCGTTACAATTCTAAAGTGAGGTGCTTAAGGAAAGTCAAGGAATATGAGTTTGGGTTCCACAATGACCAAAGTGGTAGTAAGAGTTTCATTGATGAGTCGTGTCAACTTTTGATGCTCTTGTGTCGCACTTAAATCCATGGTTTTAAAGAGGGTCAAATGTTGTAATTGATTCATTTGCATTGAGGGCAATTGTTAGTCCCAATTGAAGCTAGAAGAGTTTACCTTAGAACAGCCGAATTTTCTTGGAACTACTCAAAAAAGGGCCGGAGTTTATTTTGTTTGCTTGAGGACAACCAAAGGCTTAAGTTTGGGAGAGTTTATAACTAGGATTTTTACCTTGTTTTCCGCTCTATCTTGCTTAAGTTTTGGTTATAATTGTACACAGAATAGCCCCAAAAGCTTACGGGTTGTGCTTGTTGCAAGATTGAGCCAAAAATGATGACAATCAGTCAAAGATCTGCTCGAAAAGGGAGTGAATCTTGCACAAGTACCAAAAACAACAAGATGCCTATCTCAAGTGCCCATCGCGGTCACGGTCCAATCTTCGCGGACCGCGGTGGTGAAGTTCAGAGAGTCCACTTCAAGGCTAAGTGACCACCGTGGCCGCAGTACAATCTTCGTGGACCGCGGTGGTGAGGTTCAGAGAGACGTTTTGAAGGGTAAAGACCACCGCGACCGTGGTCCCATCTTCGCGGATCGCGGTGGCAAGATTCAGAGACCTCTTTTAAGGCTAAGGGCACCGCGGCCGCGGTCCATTTAGCGTTGTCCGCGGTCAAGCACTTTCAGAGACTTAGCAGCTGAAGACCAAAGCAGTCCACCGCGAACCGCGATCACTTTTACGCGGTCCGCGGTAACCCCGAAGGAGTATTTTTGTCTGAAATTTTGGCTAGGTATAAATAGATTCTTTTGTATTTTTTTAAAGACAAGTCTGGTATCAGCGATAATAGCAGCTCGTGAATAGTGTTCCTTTACTTCTTTTTGCAATTTTCTTGAGGTTTTAACATTGAATCATTGTGGTTTATTTTATAAATCATTTATATGGGTCTTACTTCATCTCTTTCATTGAATCTATCTTTGATTATGAGTAGCTAAACCCATTAGCTAGGGTTGTGGCTCAACCCTAGTGTGGGTATTTAATGGGTTTCTAAAATTAGGGCTTGGATATTTATGGGTGTTTGGTATTTGGGCTAATTTAGGGTTTTCTTTCCAAAATTAGTTGTTGCAAGCACTAATTGACCTTCAATTGACTTGGGTCCTTCTTGAGAAAGAGGACTTGAGTCTAGAAAATTAGTCCAACAAGGAATTGGGAAAAAATCAAGAGATTGGTAGTCCCAATCAATGGGTTGAATTCAGAGATGGTAAAACCCTACTTGAGTCCTAATTAACGGGTTAAACCTCAAGAGAGTAATACCCTAGTTGAACCTAAATTACTTGCATATTTGACACCCAATTGGCCTCGAGAGAGGTAATTAGGGCAAAGCCACTCAAACTACCGAGAGGTATAGAGTGGGCAATTTAGTGCATTGGTTATATCATTATCCCATCATTAACATCCTTGCCTTAGGAATTGGAATTCGTTAAGTACTCGCCTAGGTAAAAGTCATAACCCTAGTGCCTTTATCCTTATCGAAAACAATTTCAAAAACAAATTAGTTAGTTAAATTGCAGTCAACATAGTATAAATCATAGTTGTAGTTTGAAAACCAACAAAATATGAGAAGTGTAATTAGAAAAACGCGACACTACTAGATCACATAGACACTCACTCCAAATATTAACTCCCTAAGGAATCGATCCCGACCTATCGGGTAAAAGCTGCACCGACCCTCATCTTCCTACTCTTTAGTAGTGAGGGTGAGAGCCGATCAGTCGTTCATCTCGATCCTTTCTGGATCTAGATGAAGATGAGCCCGCATCTCTGCTGGGTGGTCTATATTATGACCTAGTGTTTTTGAACCTAGGACGAGTTTCACGTCACGAGGGTCCCATATAAGGATCGTACCTGTTTTTACCTAATCTCCTGTCTAATTCAGAGCGTCTGGATCTGGTATGATCTTCATCTTTCGAACGAGCAATGGTATCTTCCTCTATCTGAAGTTTAGTATTGTACCTGTTATAAACATCATTCCATGTCGTAGATGGGAATTCCCTCAAGCTTTCCTTGAGTCTTCTCATGGCTTCTAAGTTTTTGTCATTTAGATTTCTCGTGAATGCTATGGCTTCCCAATTATCAGGCACCCGTGGTAGTAACATTCTTTCTCGCTAGAACCTGTCTACAAATTCACAGAGTAGTTCCGTGTCTCCTTGTTTTATTTTAAGAATCTGCAAGCTCAATAAAAGAATCAATAGAGTTTTCAGGGAGAAGAGAATACCAGGTTAATGCTCCTTTGGTAAGTGTTTCTCAAAAAAAAATTACTAGGACTGACTCAATCTCTTGTTTTGTTAAGTCGTTGCCTTTTACTTCGGTAGTAAAAGCAGTCACATGGTCGTGTGGGTCAGCTGTCCCGTCATACTTGGAAACATCAGGCATTTTGAACTTCTTGGGTATAGGCAAGGGTGCTGCGCTTGGTTTCCAAGTTTTTTGAGAATATCTATCAACATCAATGCCTTTGATAACAGGTGGTACTCCAGGAATTTGCTCGATTCGATCGTTTTGTTCCTTCACCTGTTTCTGCAAGGTTAGAAATAAATTTTGTAATTCAGAGTTATTAGTCATACCTGGTCTCGCTTCGCAAGATTCATTAGGAGTGTCTTCCCTTTCTAAGTTTACCAACCCAGATTGGGGATTTTACACGGTGATGGTATTATTGGGAGGTGGTGTCAGTGATGCAGGTGATGCCGCTGGTAATCCCCTTGCGAATTTTTGCAGAGCCTGGCTCACATACTCTGCAATCATTTGCTTTACTTGATCTTGTTCTACCGTTTGATCATTATCATCAACGTTGTTGTTGTTGTTGTTGTTAGATCTTTCTTATGATTGTTCCCTTGAACCTTATGGGGATCCAGGGGGTGATGGAGTCCCATCTCTTTGCTGGTTATTGTTGTTGGAGTTCGACATAGTTCAGAGGATATCGTTTGAAAAGTAAACAAATATTATCAGATTCCCGGTAACGGAACCAATTTGTTTAACCAAGGAATTAGGTCCTTTGACTAAAGCTATTTTTAGGATGAACACGGGTTTCTGATAATCAAGGAATAATGATAAGTAAGAACGAACAAGTAAATAGACAATAATATGATGCACAGTAAAGTAAAGTGTATTGTATTTGTAGTTCGGATGTGTCCTACAAGTTAACTTCTATTCCCTTATATAGGGAATTCTTCAGTATAACGTCTACCTCTTGCAATGATAACACATTAATGTAACGTTACAAAGAATGACCGTAATTGTTGCGTGAAGGTTGTGTAACGTGTGGATCATTAATTGAAGATCTTTGAATCTGCTCGTAGCTCTGTCCGGATTCATTTTGACTGTGTCTCTTCCTTGTCTCAATCAAGTTGAGTTTCTTGTAGCTGATTACCTCGTGGGTATATAGTGTCGTGCCTCTTTGCCTCGCACCTCCTTATAGAGTCATGTCCAGTTGTCATGCTTTTCTTGGTCCACGTAATTGGCTGAATCATCAAGAATTATCATACGTGTGAAGCTCTTTTTTACCAATACAATTTCTACAGCCCATTTGGCCAACCGACCCGAAATCTTGGGTTTGTGCAAAATATTTCGAAGTGGTTAAGTTGTGATAACACATATCGGATGACACTGAAAATATGGTTTTAATTTCTTAGAGGTGCTTATTAAAGCAAGCGCTAATTTTTCTAAGTGTGGATACCTGGTTTCGGCCTCTCCTAAGGTCCGACTAATATAATAAATAGGGAATTACGTACCTTGTTCTTCTCGGACTAGGACTCCACTTACCGCTATTTCCAAGACTGCCAAGTACAAGTAGAGTTTCTCGTCCGCTTTGGGGGTGTGAAGTAGTGGCATGCTCGATTATATCAATTTATATCCTCCAAGGCCTGTTATAATTCCGGAGTCCATACAAATATACTCTTCTTCTTAAGCAGCGAGAAGAATCAGTGACTCATATCTGAGGACCTTAAATGAATCGCCCTAGGGCGGATATGTGCCCCGTTAGCCTTTGTACGGCCTTGATATTATCTACGACCGTGATATCCTTGATAGCTTTGATTTTATCGGGGTTGATCTCGTCCCCCGATTAGATACCATGAAGCAAAGGAACTTGCCCAAGCCGACCCCGAACACACACTTTTCTGGGTTGAGCTTCATATTGTACTTTCTCAGTATATCGAAAGTCTCCTGCAAATGTTTCAAATGGTCCTCTGCTCGTAGGGACTTAAGTAACATGTCATCAATATAAACTTCCATTGATTTTCCTATTTGTTCTTCGAACATTCGGTTTACTAGGAGTTGATAAGTTGCACCGGCATTTTTTAGTCTGAATGGCATTACATTATAACAGTAGGTGCCATATTTAGTGATAAACGAAGTCTTTTTCTGATCCTACGGGTTCATCTGTATTTGTTTGTACTCGGAGTAGGCATCGAGAAAACCGAGAATCTCATGACTGATCATGGAATTGATCATACGATCAATATTCAGCAAAGGAAAAGAATCCTTAGGGTATGCTTTGTTCAAGTCTTTATAATCTACGCACATTCTAAGTTTATTTCCCTTCTTATGGACTACCACTACGTTTGCTAACCATTCAGGATACTTTACTTCCCGAATGGACCCTATTTTGAGAAGTTTGGTTACCTCGTCCTTGATGAATGCATGCTTAAACTCGGACTAGGGCCTTCTTTTATGCATTACTGGACAGAACATCGGATCCCAACTTAATCGATGGGTAGTGATGTTAGGTGGGATCCCTGTAATATCGGGATGGGACCAAGCAAAGCAAACCATGTTATCTAAAAGGAATTGAATAAGTTTTTTCCTGAGCTCGGGAGTTAACCCTGTGCCCAGGTATACCTTTCATTCGGGCAGGTACTTGATCAGTATGACTTGTTCTTTGACCGTTGATTTGGTGACGTCTGAGTCATCAGGAATTATGAAAGATCAGGGGATTCAATAGTCATCGTCCTCGTCTATCTCGTTCTCCTCCAATTGGGTCGAAGCTGGTATCTGTGGTTGCTATTTGGCCTCATATTTTCCCTTCGAATCCGATCTCTTTGCTGATGAAAGTGATGATACCGGTGTCACTTCGTCGACTGCAAATATCTCCTTTGTGGTAGGTTGCTCTCCGTACACCGTTTTGACTCCCATGTCGGGAACTTCAGAACTTCATGAAGGGTCGAGGGTACTTCCCTCATGCTATGGATCCAAGGCCTTCCGAGCAGGGCGTTGTATCTCATGTCACCCTTGATCACATGGAACTTTGTTTCTTGGATGGTCCCGTCCACGTTCACTGGCCAAATAATTTCACCTTTGGTGGTTTCCCTCACCATGTTGAATCCGTTTAAAACCCGGGCTGCGAGCACAATTTGATCATGTAGGCCGAGCTGTTCTACGACCCTCGATCGAATGATGTTGGTCGAGCTACTTGGATCAATCAAAACACGTTTAACTTGAATTTTATTCATAAGAACAAATATTACAAGTGTGTCGTTGTGGGGTTATGAGATCCCCTCTGCATCCTCGTCATTGAAAGATAAGGTCCCTTCAAATACATAATCCTGAGTTCATCTTTCGCTCGTGATCGACACCTTGGTGCTCTAGAATATGGGTCCCTGTGTAATGTCGACCCCACCAACGATCATGTGAATCAAATGTTGTGTCTCTTCTTGTTCATCATTTGTGTTTGCATCCCTGTCTCTAAATTGGTTCTTAGCTCGGTCGTTCAAGAATTCTCGAAGATGCCCCTCGTTAAACAACCGGGCTACCTTCTCCCTTAACTGTCTGCAATCTTTTGTTCTATGGGCATGGGTGCCATGATATTTTCACATTTGATTAGGATTTCTCTAAGTCGGATAGGTATGTAGAGGTCGAGGCTACCTGGTGTCTTAGACGCGTCTGAGCCGACACAATAGCTGACGCATCAAAGTTGAAGTTATACTCTGTTAGCCAAGGTGCTTCTTTAGGTTCAACATTCCTATCGAAACCACTCTTACTCATGAGCCTTCAGGATCTCTTTCCTCGATCATTTCTTCTATCACTTCGAACGGGGTTGCTTCCAGGATCGTGTTTTCTCTAATCTCCATCGTATGGTTGATATCGATCTCTATTTGTTCGTGGTTCTCGGTCGATGTCCCTTTGAACTCTGCCGACGGGTCTATTTGGATAAACGGATCCCGAAGGAGCCCCCAACTGATCACCCTCGACACTGATTTTTTATGGTACCGATTATGCACATCAGCCCAAGTTACAGCTGGATACTCGATCAAATTCTACTTTAACTATTGCGAGGCTACCGAACTTCGTATGTTTATCCCTTGAGAGAAAGCCTGAAGGACCCAATCATCTCCGACTGGGGTAGATCCATACGCTCCATTTGGAACTGAGATACAAACTCTTTGAGCATCTCGTTGTCTTTCTACTTCACTTTGAAGAGGTCCGACTTCCTAGTCTTAACCTTTTATGGCTCCGGCGTGTGCTTTGACGAAGGAATCTACGAGCATGGCAAAGGAATCGATGGAGTTGGTTGGCAAATTATGGTACCATATCATCTTCCCCTTCGATAAAGTTTCTCCGAATTTCTTCAGCAGAACGAACTCAATATCATCATCCTCTAAATCGTTCCCCTTTATTGCGCATGTGTAAGAAGTGACATGCTCATTGGGGTCAGTAGTTCCATTATACTTAGGAATTTCTGGCATGCGAAATTTTGTTGGGATGGTCTTAGGAGCCACACTCGGGGGAAAGGCATTTGTACGAACTTCTTTGAATCCAAACCCTTCAGAATCGGTGGTGCCCCCAGAATCTGGTCAACTCGGGAGTTATACGTTTCCATTTTTTTTTCATTTGTTTCAATCTTCTTCTCCCCTGATTCGATTCACTTTGTTAGCTCCTCGAGCATTTTCATAATAGCGGGGTCAATCCCTGATTCGTTCACGTTTGACCTCTCCGGTACTGGTTCAGCCCTGTGAATTACTTTCAGTGAGGGCTCGAGTTCATCCCTACTCGGTGCGTGGTTCTGATATTGGAGTTGCGTTATGGAAGCTTGTTGAGCCTGAAACATTTCGAATAGTGTTTGAAGGCTAATTCTGTCGTCTTCGCCGCCCTGTATGTTCTGACCGGCTGATCGAACGTCTCTGCGAACGCTATTTTCGGGGTCAACGCCCAGATTTGTATCCAGGGCAACATGGAAACTGACGTCGATGGGATCTGCAACTGGTACTCCCTCGAGGTCTTCCTGTGGCACTTCGTTCCCTGAGGCAGCTATGCTATCATTTTCTCCATGAAAATCGAAGCCATTATAGGCTTGTGTGGGTACTGCTTGAGAGTTTGAAATGTTGATCCTGAAATTAAAAAAACATTTACAAGAACAAGTGTAAAGTAGTGTGCGTTATGAAAATTAGTACCAGTAAATCATTATTATCCCCATCCCCACGGCGGGCGCCAAACTTTTTACCCTTAAAATCGGGTAACAATTAAATTTATAAGTGGTTTTAATGACACGTGGTTTCACTAGGAACAACTTGAGACATAAGAGAATTAGTGTTGGAAATTGGCTGTAAAATAAAGCAAACCAGTATGAAGTACAGTTTGGCCCTCGAGTTGGATCGCCCTCGAACCGAATAGATGTCTAATTGAAAAAGATAAACTGAATATCACAATAAGAGAGCTTAAGATAGGAAATGTATTATATTGCTTTGTTATGCGTGAAAGTTGTCACGCCCCCAAACTAGGGGAGGCACGACTGGCACTCGATACTATATTCGATCGAGTTAGCCACTAAACATACTAGCTAACTAAACCGGGGGCCCAACAGATCGGGCAGCAGAACATCTGAAATACTAAGCCTGGACCGTTAAGATCATGACCTGAATAACAATAAGTCATATAAACAAAGGTAGACAAGCCAAAATAATAAAGTACT